>WBZZ01002798.1:27500-90000 GCA_019918135.1 Paulinella micropora
TTATGTGAGAAGTTTGAGAAACTATCTATTGAAAAATAAAAAAGAAACATTTTCTATTACCGATGTTAAAAAGATAATTACTGACGAAATCCAAATTATTGAAAATGCACTGGCATGCAAGCCAAGGGATATTTTTCCATTCGGTAAGAATAAAGGTAAGAAAATTCAAGATGTTGCAACTATTGATAAGCCATATCTTGAATGTGTCATGAAACAGCCGTGGTTTGAAAAATTTACAGACATTAAAAGTGAAGTAAAAAAAATTATAATAAAATAAAATTAAATCTTTATATATAAGATGACTGACCTGAACACCAAACAAGACTACTTGAATGAAATTGAAAAATGGAATCTTGACTGCGAAATAAAAAAGCCTACAATTAAATGGACTAAGCCTGATATTGTTTCTTTCTATGAGCAATACAAGCCCCGAGACCATAATGTGAAAGTAGTTATTCCGCTTGAAGCAACATTATCAAAAATGATGGAGGAGCCAAGCACACCCTTTACGGCGACTGACTTGAAAGAAACTGGAATTACGGAAATCAAGGATAATGTTGGCGAAGAAATAGCGACTGCTACATGTACAGAAGAAGGATGTATATTAAAGAAAGAATACAAACCAAATGAAACAGATATTTTCTTCAATATGGAAAGTATTAAAAATGAAAATTGAAAATATTGCTAAGATTGATAAACCATACCTTGAATATTTAATTCAACAACCTTATTTTAATAACAAAGATGCGGTTAAAAAATCTTTGATATCATATTACCTTCATTATTTTTTTCTGTATCACTGATCCTCAATAAAATTAGCAATAATATTGATATTTCCTCCTCCACCAGCAGAGACAGACTTCTGCGTAAAAGTTAATACATCACTCGGCGATAGGTATATATCATAACTTCTAAGATTGATTTGTTGAGTTGAAGCACTATTTACGTATAGTTTAAAAATTATTGTTCCGTTTGCGATAGCACTCGCCTTTGTGTCAGTATCTACAATTGAATACTTAGAATCAACATCTGCAAAACTTGCTCCAGTTAGTGTTCCATTTAATACCATTCTGACAACATTTGACTTAGTATCTTCATTTGTAATACTTATCAAAGTTGGATAAACATTTGAATAATTTAAATTAGCACCGCCCGCATCAAATGTTGCTTTGTTTCTTATACTAATAATAGGCCTTTCAGCGGTGTTTGCTTCCACTTCGTTTGTTATACTTGTGTTTATCGTATTCGTTCCCTCAATGAATAAACTAGCACTCGCTGTTTTAAGAGTTTGTATTCCAGTCTTTGCATCATTTCTCATTACTGCTGTAAAAGGTAATGTTGTATTTCGCAGGCTTACCCCAGTATTAGCATTCGCATAGTCAATCATATGGACTAATTGAAATAATCCCGTAATGGGATTTTCAATATAAAACTTAATAGCACCAAAACCTAAATATTGAAATTGAATTTGAAATACATTTCCTTTACTCCAGTCTAAGTTTGGCATAGCCGAAGTTCCATCGCAAGGGTCGTCCCATTCTTCTTGGTCAATATAAACTGCGGCACCTCCTTTACAATGTGCAATACTTATTCCTGCTTGATTTTTGTAAAAATAAAATCTATCAACGAGATCATTTCCTATTCCAATATATGAATAGTAATCTTTTGTATCGTCCGTTGTCCATAGAGCAGTAAAGCGGGCTAGGACACCCATTCCAGTTCTATATTTTATTCTCCTTTTACTTACCAGTCTAGCATCTGCCGTAGCATCCGCTGTTGTTTTCAATTCAGCCATATTATTCAAAAATGACACAGACGATTTTGTTTCTGTTTTTGTCCATATCCTAGTATTAATGGTATATGAAAAGATTTCTTGTAATACTGGTGTTAATTGACCTACTACTGCTTCGCCAAAAGCGGTTTTTGAATTATTTGTTTCAATATCGCCATCATATCCAACACTTACATTTATAAATTCTCCGTCTGGATTTTGTGCGATTAATTTCTCTGGTGAGTAGTCATTGTTTTTGTTTTTGACTACCTCAAAAACAAATGTGTTATATTGAATGGAAAAAAATAAAATCTAAATTTTTTAAATTTTTTGTTTTGGCAGTTTATGAAATGGAAATTATATTTGCCTTAACCTGAACCTCCCGCTGAGTGATTGCTACACTTACATGCTGATGAGCATTATTCTGTGTAGTGCTAATGAACTCCCATCATCGCTCATTGGAAAGGTCAAGCCCACTAACTTCATTTTTGTCTTTGCTCCACAGCGGGCGGGTATTATCCCAAGTATCAACCCAGAACCAGTTGTATTGATACACATTTGAATTCATCAAAACAGAACCTTCAAGTTTAGGTTTCAAGCACATATAATCTTCAAAACTAGCTGGAAATATTTCAAATTCCTGAAGTCGTGCCCCGTCAAGTGTGGTGTGAAAACTGGTAGTCTTAGCGTTTGCTCTGTTATCAATATCATGAGCGGTATTCTTGTTTTCGGTGTTGTTAAAGAGTGTGATAAATTTTCTTCAACCTTTTACCATGCACCCTATCAAAGCGGAGAATAATGTTTTGTGTAGTTGATTGAGCAATGGAATTTTTATAAACATAAGGATAATCAACATTAAAACTCATACCCTCAGGACTCGCCACCTTTTGTTGAATTGATTGAATGACATCGGGATTAGTCTCTACGGCAAGGAACAACGTTAAGACTAGAAACACTTACATTACCAGCGGCAGCAACAAGCACTCCTCCACCCGGTGACGAAGCATCGTTATTGTAATAATAAATTTTAGGGGTCTGTTGCCATACAATACGCATATTCAAAATCTCTGGAAACATAATAGTCTTATCAAGAGCGAAAATGGTATTGTAAAGCATACCGAGATTAATCTTAACAGCGATAGAAGGCTCAGCAGAAGTAGCCGCACCACCAGAGAAATACTTAGCTTCATTATATTCAACATTAACAAGGCTATAGGTTCCAGCAGTGCCATCAGATAGAGCGGTATCGTCGTGGCGACGAGCATTTACACTAGGCACTTTGTAGTATGTTTGAATTGCATCTCTAACAGTATCGTAGGCTGCTGAAGTATCAATTGCTCGCCTTTCTGCTCTACTGCCGATAACAATCTTTCCAGCATTACACTTTTGAAGCATACATCCCGCACCACTTCCATTATCGTGGTTTTCAAGTGTCAGAAAGTCCTTCATAGAAGTTTCGGCCTTCCAAATAATCTTCGTAAAATTACCAACTTCATTTACATCACACAGATAAACACCGCTACGGGTTTGAAGTTGAATTTGTCTAATAGGAGCCAGACAATCCATATAGCATTTGTTATAGTTCGCGGCAATTGATGGTGGTGCATAAGTAAAACTCAAAACAGAGCGGGCTAAGTTAAATGGCCTGCTGATAAGGTCAAAGTTGCTTTCTTGTCCTCCTGCGGTAGTAACAGTAATAGTTCCCGCACCTTCTCGCGGAGTTAGTTTATTCAAACGATACGAAGCACTGATGTAGTCGGTTCTTGAAAAGTCTAGTTCGCCTCCGTGTTGAGTCGGCATTTTTTTTTTTTTGAAGTAGTGTAAATTAACTAATTTACCAGAATATATTTATAGAAAAAAAACAATTCCAAAATTAATTGATATTCTATTCTGACTTCGTCATCATAAAACATCGTAAGCCATTAACTTACCTTTTTCGATGTTTGACAATAAACGAGAGTGCGAATAGCACGAAGTGAAATTGTCAAATATCTTTATCTCTGTTTCAAAAGATTGAAGAATGATGTAAATAAATTAAAATAATTTGTCTCTCTGTAAATTAATAATGTCATTACAATACCTAACCCATTAAGATTAATCGCTTGGTCGTTTTCGTCTGTAAGATAAAACCGATACACATTATTTGAACTGGCGGATAATTTCTTACCATACTCTGACCCACTTCCGTCGTATATAATGGCACCAAATGGAATTTCGTTGGCGGTGTATATTTCTTGTAGCACATGATTATCTCCTTCACCAACTAAGTCCGATTGAAGGTATAAAGTCTTTTCCCCAGTTAGAATAATCACATTTGGCGATTTAATGAAATCATTAGCAAAGAAATATGTTGAATTTCTATCAAAACCCATAACCTCGTGACTGCGGGTATCGGTATCAAATATAAACCGCGGTTGAATACCTCCGTTATTTGAAACACTGAATGTTAATTTACCATCCTCCGCTTCTGTGTTTGTATTGTTGCTTGAGACAACATAAGTATAGTCATTCGGACTTTCTGCCGTCAGTACCTCCGACAACTTATTTTTTAGATTGTTCATTGTGTAGTTTCCCTCAGGTATCGTAATTAAAGCCTCATACCCGTCTTCGCTAAGTGTAAAGGTATTATATGGCGAAGCCACAGAGTAATACGACTTTGGAACATAGATATGAAGAATTTTACAATGTGTGGGATTGTCTAGTGATTTTAAGTTTATTTCGTGTGTAAAGTCGCTATCTGTACCCGTTATTCTATTCTTACTATTTATGTAATAGATACCCTAACTTCTCCCTCCCTTGTACTCCATTGATATTTTAGAATTGCGTTTCGTGCTCCGCACTCTCACTTATTCTAAAACATCGTTTTTTCTTTTTCAAAAAAAATTAATGCTTATTGTAATCCTTAAAAGTGCGTAGCCCCCGATGTTTATGGAAGGGGCTGGGCCCCTTTCCAAACCCGCGGGGTATGGTAGGGGTGGAACCCCTCCAAACAAATATCATTTACAAAAAGGTGTCAAATCCATAACAATTCTGTGCTTTTAATTTCTCCGCTTCTTCTTCTTTTAAGTCTGTATAGCCACTAGCAAACTTAAATCGGTTGCCTTTCGCCCGCTCCATTAAAAATCTCATACTATGCCAACCGCATGTGTCTGAGGTGTTTGATTGTTGCTTTACTTGATTGACCTTCATTAACAAATAACTATCGGGATGGCTTCGGTCAATTAGTTGTTTCATTTGTTGTTGAAAGTCTTCTGTCGGCTCGTAAAGGGCTAATGGGTCATACACTTCAACACTCCTGTCTTTATCTAGACTTATCCATACGGCTATCCAATGAGACCCTGCTTGCTTGTGATTGTCCAAATTCATAATAAATCCGTATCGCTTTCTGCTTCCGGGCTTCAACTTATAGATTTCATCACTGGCTATTGCTCCGAGATACCATCCATATTTTTTCATTATGTCGTCTATTTCATTAGTCATTAGTCCCCTTCCCTCACCCTGTTGCTGTGGCTCCTCTGGCTGTTGCTCTGGTGTCTCCGCGATGAGTGGCTTTGCCACGATGTTCTGCTCCGCAGAACTTGTTCTCGTGGGTATGGTTGTCTCCTCTTGCTGTTGTTGCTGTGACTCCACAGAACTTGTGCTCGGGGGTAGTGCTACATCTGTCGGTTGCGTCTCCGCTGGTTGTGGATTTGTCATTTCAAATATAAGTTGTTTAGCATCTGGAGAATTTTCAAAACGGGGTGGGTCTATTGGCGATAGAGTGCTATTTACAGGAGTTTTTTTTTCTTCATTCTTTTTGCTTTCATTTTTAGCAATCATTTTTGTTGTAAATTCTTCTAGTTTATCCCATCCATCTTCTGCCGATGATATGTTTTCAGTGATTTTTTGTGTGTATAACCATCTCTTTAAACTAGTGGCGTAGTCGTTTGAACCTTTGTTTTTTATCATAGGGATATTAATGCCTGCTTTTTTAAGGTGATTTATTATTGTATGATTTTTCATTTTTTGACACGTTTTTTTCTTGATTTCTCATAGAACATTTCATCAATAATTCTTCGTCTCTTTTCTTCTTCCAAATCTTTTTCTTGTTTATTTACTTTGTCAGTTATATCAGTTATTTTTGGGGAAGATGTAGTTTCGGTTTTCTTTGGTTTATTTATAGTTCAAGGGGTATTCGGTTTCGCTATAAACGGCTGTGCAACTGGAGCCGTCAATAATCCCTGTCTATGTCGTTGTTCTGCCTGTAGTTCTTGAATAAGTCGTTGTTCCTTCTTCTGTTCCCTAGACTTTTCTTCCTGTCTTTCCTTAATCTCCGCCAGTTGTCTCTTATGATCCCTATTCATTATTTCATTTAGTTCCTTAGTATCTGCTTTGATTTTTCTTTCTAGCCTCTTCTTCTCCTCTTCTATCTCATCCCGTTTCTTCTTTTCCTTTTCTTCCTCGTCATGTATTAACTCATATTTCTTTTGTAAGTTGCTTTGTATCTGGTTTCTGTTCTCGTGTTCAAGACGATTGAAATCAGATTTGATTATTTTTTCCCTTGGTTTGCGGCCCTGTCTTTGTGGGCTCGGCTTACCAATATATTTCATAAAAAGTTTAACGATTTGTAATGTGCTTAAATCATTTGTTTTCTTACCAAAATTAAGATAATATTTTTTACCCTTCTGGATAATATAAGGTCTCCCGCTCTTATTCCTATAAACTCTAGGTGGACGGACTTTTGCCTTTTTCTTATTAGTCTTTTTAGCGACCATTGTATAGATAGTTTAGAATTGCGTTTCGTGCTATCGCACTCTCACTTATTCTAAACCATCGTTTTTTTATTTGGGAAAAAAGTAATCTGTTTTCGATGGTTATCAACAAACGGGAGTTGCGTTAGCAACGAGAGTGTAGTTGATAACTATCAGCGAAACTTTACAGCACCTCCTCGTTGCTTACCATATCCGAGTTTTGCGGCGGTTGCACTAACACTACCCGCGTAAAGCCCAACACTACTCAATGCCCCCGCAGTCCTAGAGATTACCTTATTATCGCGAAGGAATTTAGAAACAGCCAAGGCAGTTTTTCCGACCTTAGCCCAGTTAATCTTTCCTCCCTTTTGTCCGCATCCCTTCTTCTTGGTTTTCTTTTTTCCTCCCTTCTGTGGCATTGATGGATTGTATCCGATGTTATATCCTGATGGTTGTGAAATTATCACTGGCGATACTGGCATACATTAGAAAGATTTTAAAAAAATCTTTCAGCAAAAATAAAAAAATAATTCTAAAAATATTATTTGATATTTTATTCACCCGCTACGCGGTTTCATAAAACATCGTTTTTTACTTTTATGGTTTCGATGTTTGACAATAAACGAGAGTGCGAATAGCACGAAGTGAAATTGTCAAATATCATTTTAATCTGAAGTTGAAGTTTTTTCTTAACTCATCATCGACACTTGAGACATAAAGAAAATTAAATCTCTCCTTTGTTGCTTCGTGATACTTTTGAAGAAAGTAATCAAAGTCAAAAGATAGGTCTAAGTGTTTATACACGAGTTCCATTTTGTCCTGAGATTGCCCCGGAAAGATTAATAGATAATCTAACTGCTTAATGGCTTCTGGCCGTAGGTCGTTTAAATACTGGCTTGACATAATCACCTTTGATTTATAGTGTCTCTTCTTTTTTAACAAATCACTTACGGACTTGTCTCTTAATCCACTCCCTAAATCATCCAAAACAAAAACAACCTTTGGAGAAATATACTTACTTGGCCTTTCTTTCGCCTCCGCGGCGCTCTGTTTCTTTTCTTTTCCAAAATAAAGAAATGGTGGTTTCTCCATAGGTTCTTTAGCATCCTGTTTAATTTCGCCTTCCTGCTCTTCATCTGGTTTGTTCAGTTTGTCAAGTTCATAGTCTATAACATTTACACCATCCGATTTAAGAAAGGTATATATCGCCATCGGGTTTCCCCTGTTCTTAAAGTGCTTAACCATGGCTTTATAAATGTAGTCCTTGTGTATCGTTGAAGCAATAATGACAATGCGGGTTTTTCTGTCTGTAGTCCGTTTCAGTATTTCAAAGAGTGCTGTCGTTTTCCCGCTCTTCTTACGGGCGAGTAGAAATATGTTGGCATATGGCTCATTAAATAATTTATAACCTTTTGCTTTTTTATTTCCATCACCCTCTTGTTTTACTGGCTTCACCTTGACATTGTTTATTTTAAGCAGCGCATGATATTTTAGAATTGCGCTTCGTGCTGTTGCACTCTCTCTTATTCTAAAACATCGTTTTTTTCATTTACAAGAAATTAAATGGTTTTACGATGTTTGTTGAAGACATAGTCTGAAAAGAAAATCGTAGATTTTCTAAACAAATATCAGCCTAAAAATTCCAAACACACTACAATTCGGCCCGCTAAATTTCCTGTGTCAATATTTCCGCTGTCAGTTTCAAGGACTTTAAATGTATATTGTCCGTCAGTCCATCCGACAACACCCAAATTATAACCGAGATTTGAAATGTTTGCTGTGGTGCTGTCCGCAAATGTTCCAATAATTCCAATTCTATCCATGTAAAGAATTCTGGTTTCGGTTTCGGTCTGGTCGTTCATATAGTGGATAAATTTTACATTCATTTTGGTTGGTGTGAATGACATTTGAATATTTTTATTAAATGTTTTGCTTCCTCCAGCAAAATCATTGCTCAGAAAAATAATCTTTTGGTATTTGTGCTCCGTCATTCTGACTACGCTTGCTTCGCCACTTCGTGCTTTGTGGTTAAAATATATAAATATAGATATAAGATGATAAAAATTTTATTAATATTTGTAGGGTCTGTGTTAGGTCGGACTGCCTGCGACTTTTACTCGCGGGTCAGTGAGAAAAAAAATGAGAGTTGTGCTTATTGTATAAAGCAAGGGGTAGATACGGGGTTTAAGTGTGTTTTCATAAATAACGGAAATAATATGTGTCGTAGTTTTGATGAGGCTTTGCCTTTAATGTGTGCTGGCGATAATAGATGGTATATGACACATACCTATGAATGCTCACTTCTTACTTGAAGAAGGTGATGGAAGGCAAATTCCTATGAGTAAAGTCAAAATACCGACATAAGTATTAGCAACCTCGCACGGCAAGTTCTTTTCAGATAGCCTTACGATACAAAGGGTTATAATGGCAATAATGATACCCATTTGAAATAAGTATTTAATAAGTCTGCTGTCTGTCGGTCTGTTTTTTATACAACAACAATTCCAGTTATCTTCCAATTCCTGCTCTATTTTTTTTTCCTCAGTCTTTAGTTCTACTTCAAGAACACGAGACTTTAATTCGGGAGTTAGTTCGCCGTCTATTTCAATGACTGGCGGTGGCCTATGAAATCTAGTTGTATTATTTGACATGATATTTTAGAATTGCGATTCGTGCTGTCGCACTCTCTTATTCTAAAACATCGTTTTTTTATTTTGAAAAAAATTAAATAGACGACGATGTTTATCAACAAACGAGAATGAGTGAAACGAATGAGAGTGTAGTTGATAAATATCAAGGAAATACGACTGCTCGGATTTCTGCTAATTGATTTGCTTGGTCTTGTAGTATATTCATAAGATTTTTATTTTCTTTTTCTAAATTAACTACCTTTTCCGCCATGTGTTGAAAAGCACTGACTAATATCGGTATAAAACTTATATATGTTATGCCTTCAAGGTAGCCATCTCCATCGTCCGCTTTTATTCCACTTTCAGATACAAATTCAGGAAATGTTTTTTTAACTTCATCAGCAATAAATCCGTGGTTCTTTTGTTTTTTCTTTTCGTCTGCTTTCAAACAATATGAACAGCAGTTTATTTTCATTAGTTTCTCACAACAATCACCGCAGTCTAATGTCTTAATATCTGCTTTTAATCTCCTGTCCGATGAGTTTGTCCAAGCACCATTGAGAGGAATATAATTATAAGTGCCAGACGGCTCACCAGTAGTAGAGTTTGAAGTAGTCCAAGCGTGAAGCAAACCAGTAGAAGAAACAATTGCTCCATAATTCGTATATCCTCCCGATTTAAAATATAGTTGTGGGTCGTTAGTATAAGCAGGTCTTTTTCGTATGATTAAAAAACCGCTGGATGCTGTTGGGATGCTTAAATCTCCCGATGTATTAATGTTCATTGCCTCATTCCAAGTTATATTACTCCCCGCTGTTGTTCCTGAATTATAATAAAAAGCGAGTTTTCCACCTTTTTGAATTAGAAAGTTTGAACCGCTGTGGCTTGATTTCCAGTTCGTGCCATCAAAATAAGCATCAAAACTTAAATTGACATTGTCGTGTGCCCAATTCAATAATTGAAATGTTGGATAAGCATCTGCCGTTGTTATTGCTTGTAAGTGTGCTCCTCCGATATTTGAAGCCGTCCCGTATAATTCTAAACCTGCCGTTGCTCCATTTGATGATTTTGTTGAGTTGCCTATGATTATCGGTTTGCCTAGTGCTGTTGTTATTTTGTCGCTCGTTGCCCATGTTGTTGTTGATATACCCGCATTTGCTGTTAATAAGCCCGTTGTGCTACTGATGTCCATTGCGACATTAAACGATACATTATTCCCCACCGCTACTCCTTATTTATAATAGAAAAGAAGATTAGTGCCTTTTTGTATTAAAAAGTTAGATGTCGCAGAAGATGATTTCCATGCCCCTCCCGACACATAAGCATCAAAACCTAATGTAATATCATTATGAGCATAATTCCACATTTGAAAAACTGGATAGACATCTGCTGTTGTTATTGCCTGTATATGTGGCCCCGCGGGGTCGCTCGCAGTTCCATATAACTCTAAGCCACCAGTTGCTCCTACTCCTTTTGTTGTATTGCCTATGATTATTGGTTTGCCTGATGCTGTTGTTATTTTGTCCCTCGCCGTTAATGTTGTTGTAGTCATACCAGCAGTTGCCGTTAATGTAGTTCCCGTTATTGTTCCACCATTTGTTATGTTGTTTGAATTCATATCCAAAGCACCATAAAATCGCATACCGCCAGCATTGTTAAAACGGACAATGTCAGACGATGCACTTTTATTATCCAAAAGTTTTGAAATATGAAGTCCCGCCCCTTTTACATCAGATGCTACATTCGTAAATACATAACCTCGTTGGTTCGCGGTTCCACTTGTAGCAGTATTTAGAGTAAATAAGAAATACTGATAATCACCTTATGTCTGTGAAAAGAATATATCTCCTCCATTTTGGTTTAATATCCTCGCCCCATTATATGTGATATTTCCGCCATTAGTGATAGTTTGGTTATTAAAATCGGCATTGTTCGTTAAAGTTAGATATTTTATTGTAGTGCTCGCCCCATTAAATGTTTTACTTCCTGTTATGGTTTGGTCTGTTGTTAGTTTTACATTTTGCCCGTCCAATGTGTCAGCATACCCTTTTGTCGCTCCGTCCGTTGCTAATGTCGGAGTTCCAAGGTTGGCTATTTTGCTACTATTACAATCTAGCCCCGAAGCATTTACCCAACCGACAATCGTCCCGTCAATAATAAAACTTATTTTTTTCACAGAAATTTCAAAGTTGTAATATGTCGCAGTTTTCATATCCAAACTAGCAATTGACCCGATATTACTGGTAGAATTGAAAACGATGAATGTGCCCTTTGTTGTTAAATTGATTGAATTTCCCGTTATTTCAACACCACTGCTATATGTCTTAATTCCTGCTATGGTTTGGTTTCCTGTTAGTTTCACATTTTGCCCGTCTAATGTATCCACATAACTTTTATTTGCTCCGTCCGTTGTTGCTGATGGTGTGGCTATGTTTGTTATTTTGTTGTTATTCAAAGATAGCGTAGTGCCAGTTGCAGTTATAATTAAAGTATTACCCGAATATAACTCAACATACGAACCAGTTATTTGTATCGGATACCAAGTCGCTGTTGCAGTTTTTTGTGCGGCAATCATTCCTATTTTTGTATCAAAGGCTATGCCGATGCCATCAAAAGTTGTAGGGTTGGACGAACCACTTACTTCTAAAGTTGATGTAAATTTTTTATTCCCTGCTATGGTTTGGTCTCCTGTTAGTTTGACCACCGAAGTATCAAGAACGGAAACATCCACACCATCAACCAAATTTACATTTGTTATGCTTTGGCTTTTCATATCAATCCCCGCACTCGCATTTATTATACTGCTAAATGTCTTAATACCCGCTATGGTTTGGTCTCCTGTTAGTTTAACCACTGAACCATCAACTGCGAGATTAGCGAGATTAATTCCATTATATGTAGAAGCCCCTGAAATAGCAAAACCATTCATATTTAGTGCCCCCGTCATACTAGCAGTGCCGTCTAATCTAAGAAAGGGTGGTGTAGTGTTTCTCCATTGCCCCGTGCTATACATAATCAGTTGATTATCTGCTGGGAAGCCTGATATTGTCACATCGCTATGTGTGTCTATACTTCCTGATGCTGTCACCTTATTATTATTATCATTATGCTCAAATATCCATTCATCAACACCTTTGTCATTTAGTAAATTTACGTTTATTATATTCTTCATTCCCATACTAATGTTGCCTGTTTCATCAACATTTATCGGAAATGTTTTATTTACCCAGTTTATTGAATTATATGTTATAACTATTCATCGCCACTGGTGCTGTAATGACTACATCTGAAAGTGTATCAATTGAACCAAGGGCTGTATTCTTCCATTTGCCTTCTACATCGTTGTAAGTTAAGTATTGTCCGCTTGCTTGTGCAAATATGTTTGTGTCAATCAAATTATATAAACTGGTTTGGTGCGGATTGGAAGTATTAGAGCGGTGTTGAGTTGAGGCTTTGACTTCGTCATTATCCCTTACTCGTTGCTCTGTGTAGTATAAACGGCTTCCTTCTTTAAGGTCAGTCGTTGATTTTAAAGCGAGACGTGTGTCAAAGCGGTTATCAGTCCAATAATAATTAAGTCCTTCTTTAAGGTCAGTTGTTGATTTTAAAGCGAGACTTGTGTCAAAGCGGTTATCAGTCCAATAATAATTAAGTCCTTCTTGAATGTCCGCGGTGCTTTTGGTAACCAGTCGTGTATCGAATCGGTCGTCAGTGTAATAAAGATTTATGGGGTCATCATCTTCTGGCACTCTGTCTGTATTCAGACCGGCTATGTTTGTGTTGGTTAAGTCTAAGTTAAGTATGTTTAGACTATCAACAGCCAACTCATTAAGGCCAAGTAATGATTTATATTGCGACATAGATATTTTAGAATTTCGCTTCGTGCTGTCGCACTCTCGCTTATTCTAAAACATCGGAAAAAATTTGAAGAAAAAATTAATTGGAAACGATGTTTTGTGATGACGAAGTCAGAACAAAATATCAATTATTTAATTAAATATTTTAATTTTTTGTTAAATTATACTAACAAAAAATATAACTATCTTGTGTAATATCATTCATCGGTAATCAATGCCGTCAAAGGAAGCATAAAAGGAAAACTGGAAGAAAGCAGTTCAAGCAAATAGAGAAAATGCTGAACGGCGAAAGGACGAATGGGCTCGTGAAAGGCTTCGTAAAAAAGGAGAATTAAAAGAAGCATCAGTGGAAGAACTTATTGAGACTGATGCTGAAGTTAGTGTTGCGAAAGAGATACTTAAAAATCCTGAGATTGAAGATGAATAAAGCGAAAGCGATAGCGAAATTGATATGTCTGAGGTTATTGCAAATCATATGCTTAGAAAGATAAAAAAGAATGCCAAAAAGCCCAAGAAGAAAAACACAAAGAAAGCACCACAACCCAAAAGACTGAGAATGACAGCGAAGAAGAAGAAAGTGAGAGTGAAGAAAGCGAAGATTATGAAACAACAGGCGTAAAACAGAGAGGTGGTAAAAAACGAAATGAAAAAATATCAGTTAATGTATATAACAATACACCAAAGAATAAAGAAAAAAGTAAGGAAGCAGAAAAGATTTTTCTCAAGTTCTAATGATATTTTGTTCTGACTGCCGTCATCACACTATCGCGAAGCGATAGTTCGCCCTTTACTGCTCGGAGAGCGTAAGCAATATCTTTGATATTGTCGGGCAGAACAAACATCGTCTGCGATTAAATAAAAATTAAAAATAAAAACGATGGTTTAGAATATAGATTCAACAAGTTGAATCCATAGAGAGAGTGCACCAGCACGACCATCTCGTAGAGTGATTACGCCCTTCGGGCAGTAAAGCGCAATTCTAAACTATCATCATGAGTGAAAATAATAATATTCAACTTGCGAACACCGCACAAGAATTATTTCCTCAGACTAAACCGAGGACTAGAGGAACGACAATATGGGCGGACAAAGTATTAGATATGGTCAATATTGATTTAATGGATATGAGTAAGGTTGCTACAAAAAATAAAAATTATAATTTTGCCCTTATTTGGATTGATATTCATAGTCGCTATGCTTACGCAATACCTATAAAGAATCAATTTTCTACAGTTTTAGATGCACTCAAGAAATTACCAAAGCCAAAAGCATACATATCGGACAATGGCGGTGAGTTTAAAGGTGCAGTTGGTGAGTGGATGAGAAATAATGGAATTGAACAATTTATGGTTGAAGTAGGTGATCATAATTCGTTAGGTATTGTTGATAGATTTGTTAGAACACTTAGAGAAAGATTACACATATTATGGGCTTTTAATCGTAATTTTGATTGGATAAGTTATATTGAAGATGTTGTTTATTATTATAACAAGAAAGAACATTCAGCGATTAAGGCGGCACCAATTGATGTGTTTAAAGGAAATGATATAAGCCAACAACATAGATATGTTGATAAATATTTATTTAGTTTCAAAGAAGGAGACAGAGTTAGAAAATTGAACAAGAAACATATTTTGGAAAAGGGTGGAAAGACTTGAAGCAAACAAATATACATAGTCAAAGCCCGTAAGGGATACCGAATTGTATTAACAAATGATGATATTGTTCCACCACGACATTTATTAAAGACTGACGCTACCGACGATCCGGAAGAGACAGATATTAATAAAGAACTAAAGCAACTAACTAAAGAAAAACAAACAAAGCATTTACTGAAAAGAGAGGAGATAGACTCCGCCAACATTAGAACTTCTTCCAGATTAAGGAAGAAAAAAGAAATAATGGATTTGTAGTATTATTATTTCTTTGAGTGATAGTCTGCAAACTTGGAATACACAGGGACCTTTGTGTGTATGTAGTACCCCTTCACCGCAGGCCAAGAATGAAACACTCTGATAACATTCTTTGAATCGATTGTGACGAAATAAACTTTTGCCTCTCCAGGGCTCTTCATGAATTTCGCCTCGACCCTGTTATTCCCCGGCTTAGTGAAAACAATATCTGGTTTCTTGTTATCAGCAACGAACTCTACGAAGCACTTACTTTCTTCGCGATACTTTAGTGGAGACAGCACTTGGGCTTCGTATAGTTGTATCGCACTAAGAGCACTCGAAACATCCTCCTCTTCGTCTTCATGAAGTGGACGTTTCTCGTCGGGAGTGGTAGGCTCAGGGGTTGGCTCTGCGGTTGGCTCAGGGGTAGGCTCTGCGGTTGGCTCTGCGGTTGGCTCAGCAGTCGGCTTCTTCTTAGGAGGCATGGTGCCTGCCACACACCAAAAAGCACAAAAAAAAACATGTGTGGGCAGTGCCTTGAAGCCGTTTTTTTTTGTTTTCGTAAATAAATAATTTCGTAAATAAAATAATTTTTTTTTAGCCTAGTAATAAGTGTGTTTTTATGTTGTTGTGAAATGTGTGTCATGTTCATTGATGAGAAGTGAGCGGGTAGGCAGACAGGACAGATCACACAACCTACCTTACTCCTTCAATATACAATTTATACTTTACAATAACTTCCTCAAATGTTTTTCCACCACCAATCAAATTTCTTGCGTAATTTTCCTCTTGACGGGACATTGGAAATTTATTTTTTTCTAACCATCTTTCAAAAAATGCTATTTCTTTTTTGGTCTCTTTTTCCTTTCTAATTCTCTGCCTTTTAATTTTCCTTGCATTTTCTACTTGCTTTCTTTCCTCTTGTATTTCATTGTCTCTTTGTTCGACAGCTTCGAGTCTTCGTTCTACCTCGTCAAGTTCAAGTTTAATTTGTCTTATCTTTTTTGACAAGTTTTTTTTCTTTGTCTCCAAGGCTATTTTGTCGGAAATAATTTTGTTCTTTCTTTTGTCTGAATAATATTCAAACCAATTATTTTCTTCTCTTTCAACATCATCATCGCTTGAATTTTCTTTTGCCTCATCATCAATATAATCACTCATTCTGTACAAATGGAGTCTTGTCAAGATAGAAAGTAGGCCAAAAGTGCGAAAACGAAAAGTATGATTTTTTGTTTTCGATAAAAAAACATGTGATAACATTGCGCATTGACTTAGGAAAAAAAACCGAAACCAAAGCAAGCACCGACACAAAAAAGTGTTTTTTATGCTACTGCTCTTGGTATGGTGATGGTTGGTGTAATTAGTAAGTTGGTGGTGTTGTTCGTCATTGTCGGCGGTTCAACTCTCACTGCTTATTCTTTATTATGCCTTTGCTTTTTTTTTTCTCTTTTTTTGTAAATTCCTTTTTTTCTTTTTTTTTTCTTAGTATCCGTATGGTAATGTCGTGATCTGGTTTTCTTTTAGAGGTTGAATTACTCTTTTAGTGTAAGTAAATGAAAATATCTTTTGTAAATGCTCTGACGTAATTGTTTTTGTCTTTTTGTTTCTTGTTATTTTGCTGTTGGTGTGTATGATTACATTTCCAGCCTCTGCTACATTCTTTGCTATACACTTTTCTCCTTTTGTTTCTAGTAGGTCTTCTAATTCTTCATATGCCTTTTTAGATAGTTCAGTGTCTTGTACTTTCAATCCATTGCTTATGATACTAAACATATTAACCAAGTTCAATTTTTTACAAGTCTCATAATTCATTGAAAATCCTTTTAATTTCATTTTGGTTGTTCCATCATTTAGTATGTAGCCGTATGATTTAGGTCCTGCTCCAACAAATGTGGTTATCTTTCTGCTTACCTTTGTCTTTTTGTCTATCAATTCGTCTGTCCATTGTCCCAATAAATCACCAGTCGGTATTGTTGTCTGTCCTTCTTTCTCATCTACGGAATAAATTACGCTGTCTGTGTCGTGATATAACACTCTATTACCTAATCCGTCCATCATATCATACAATCTCATTTGCGCATGTGCTGTTGTAAATAGTGCTACACAGATATTTGTATTGTAGGGGTCAGATACTTTTTCAGGGTGTAGGTTGTAAGATAGTTCTAGGCATTCTTTGTTTATCATATTGATAGATACTTCATTTATCTTCTTGTCATTTAGTATTTTGAATAGTTCGGCTTCACTCCTTATGATTTTTGTTTGTGTCTTGTTGTTTTGTTGTCCAAATTTTCCCCATAGTGAGTTAAGACATAGTTTCGCTACTGCCCTTCTTCCTTCATTCTTTTCAATCTTGCTTTTGTCCAATTTGATTTTCATTTTTTCTTCATAGTCCTTAATGTAATTGTCTTTGTCTTCTTCAGTTATGACATTTGATGGATAGCCACTTGATTCCTGTTTCACTCTTAGAAAGGTCTTAATGTATTCTTTGAATAGTTCTGTTGTCTGTTCATTCCAATGCCATAACTCATAAGTTTTGATCAGTCTGTAGCCTCTTTGTATGGCTTTGTAAATAAGTGGTGTTGCCCATGTGCCTGTAAGTGTTCTCTCTTCGTCTGTGTGTTGGCATTTGTCTTGTAATCCTTCCTTTCCACATTTATTACATAGATAATACATCATCTTTCCTCTATCTTGACATGGAAGGACTGGGTGAATTAGTCCTCTAGGTGGTAGTATTTTTATTTTTGCTACGCCAAATGCTGTTTTATTATTCAACATATCATAGGCATCTTTTCATCTTATTGTTTGGTGATGTTTCACAGGATAGGGGTCATAGTACATGACAGTCGGATAGAGAGAGCACACATCTATATACTTTGCATACTGATATTCACTCCTAGATTTCCAGTGTAGAGATAGAGCATTCGTCCTTCCACCAAACATTGCATGTCGTGGATTGATTGCTTCTTGCTCAATTAATGTCTCTTCTATTTCTCCTTTGAATTCTTCCTTTGTTCGTATCCTGTTCCATTGACACCCCCATATTGTTATTAATTGACTAACTTCCGGATGTTGCTTGATTAAAGTTTCGCGTAGTTTAGTTTCTTTGTATAGTTGTCCAAATGTTTTATTCACAGACCTTTCTCTGTTTAGTTCATTTCCATTGAAACACTCAGGACACCCATGCCAATAACAACCATGGAACTCATATGCAGTTTTTGTCTTTTCGTCATATCCGTCTAAGTAGGCTTTCACACCTTTGGGTAAGTTTAGTATTTTTTCTTTACCATTTAGACCATGTTGAATTTTAGCATTGTCCTTTTTTTCTCTGTATGCTAACCACTCCACACACATACGACTTGTTTTTGCTTTGTCTGTTCTGTTTGTCGGTATACCTGCTATGCTGTCCTCAGGCATGTAGTTTGCTTTGAATAGTGCCATACATGTAGAGGCAATAGTTGTGTATTGAAATGGATCAATACCGAACTCCATAAATTGTTCCCTAAACTCAATACACCCCCGTCTTAGTATATCTACATCACTATGACAATATTCAATCATTTCTTTATTGAAATCAAATACTTTGTCTTTTTGCTCCCCATACCATTTTATGAAATCATCTCTTTTATTCTTTGAGAATGAGTTGTATCCGTAATCGTCCATGTCTGGTATTTTGCCTATGTATGTTTGATTGTCTGTTTTATTAAAGAAGTGAGGAAAGTATCCTTTTTTCAATTCAGTAAGTCCAAATGTGTCAGGAAAGTCAGATAGAGGCATAGTTAGAAATGATAAACTATCTATAAATCTAATCTGTTCTTTCCCATTACCAATAGACATCATCATTATTTTACCACCTTCATATATCACAAATGGAGTTATGCCTTTTTCAATCAACCATTTCAATACAAATTGACAATCATATCCCCGTGCATTATGTGCTATGAATGTATAACCCTTATGTTTTACACCCAACGCCCACTCACAGAATTGTTCAATGTTTTTATGAATGATTGGTGTGCTGTCGTCGAAATATTGACTTTCAGAATGATTTATAATATGTGTTCCTGTCTCTTGATTTGCTTCAAAATCAAAGAATACATATTTGGTTGATGGTTCATGTATCACTTTTTTCTTTAAATCACATTGGTGTGATAGAGGTTGTAGTTCTTTGCAGTTCCTACATTTTTCATATCCACATTTATGTTCTCCTTTGTAAGTCTTAGCACAAGTGATACATTTTTTCTTTGTGTCGCATAACTTATTTTGTTTATGATTATTGAAACATTCATCATTCGGAAACTTTCTATAACACTCATTGCATGTTTTCCATTTCGAAATATTGTCATATCCTTTACATCCTTCGGTTTGACATATATTACATTTGAATTCACATGCGTGATTTTGTTCGTATCCCTTCATACATTTCTCGCAAAAGTTTTGCTTTGACAAGAATGCTTTCATACTTGTTATTGTGTCGTAATGGTTCATGGTTTTTAGTATGTATATGTTCTTTTTGTCCTTCATCTCAGTCTTATAGATAATTTTGTTTGGAAATTCCACGATAACAATGTTGTAGCCTATGTGCTTAGCAAACTCACTAATTTCAGAAAGCCCGCACAAATCTTTCATGACACCAGCCTCCTCGTGCAGTTTGTTTGCTAGTTCATCTTGAATTCTGCGTCCGTCCTTGATTTGTGAATACTTTGGATGCTTTTCTATCTTTGCTTTTGCTACAACTATTGCCCTTGCCAAACATATGTTGTCTTCATTTCTTATTGTTATTATACCTTTCTTTTTATACATGTCTGTTTCAGTTATTGCTTTCAATCTTGCTCCTCCTTCAGGCATTCTCACACCCACAAAATTGAAATCAATCAATTCCATAGTTGCACCTTCTTCGTCCTATAGTTTTCGTCGTTTGATTGCAGTATAGATTCTAATCTAGTCAGTATATCTTCTAAATTGAAATCTTTTACTTTTATTAATTTTTGGTTTTGTACATTCCAAGTTGAAGGATAGCACTAATACGTATTTGTATTAAGTCATTGTCTTTGTAAAGTGTTTTAAAGTCTTCAATTATAGATCCTATCATACCGATGATGCACTCTAATGGAAACCTTTTCACTTTTTGAGACATTGATTTACTTAATTTAATAGTATATATCGATTGCCCCACAGGTAGTTTGTGTTCAGTGTCTATCCTTATTAGTTTATAGCCATTGAACTCTATTACTTGTGGTTCGACATATTTTCGTTCCCTTTGTTTTCGCTCAGGTTCAGAATAAAACCTTTCAGGGTCCGATAGTGCTCCCCTTGTCGTTGTTATGTCATAAAACCTAGTTCCGTTTGGCTTTTTAACATATAACTTGTTTTGCCTTATCTGATATGTTATTTTTGCTTCCGCCAACTTGTCCAAGTTCCATGTGTGTCCGCCATAGTCGATGGTGTTCGCCATATATTTATTGGAATATATTTTTTCCAATAAATATTTTTATTTTATATATAAAAAATATATATATAATATTATCTTATCTTTAATATGAAATTCAATTTTTTTTCATGTCTCAATTTTCACCGACGATATTCTGGAGTCTAATAAGGTCAGCCTTGGTTTTTTCTCTTTTCTCTTTTGATTTTCTCAGTATGTCTGCCTTGTTTTTTTGATAATATTCTTTTGCTCTCATAAGTGCTTTCTCTTTATTTTTTCTTTTATACTCTCTCATACGTTCAGCGTGTTTTGCCCTTGCCTCCTCCGCAGTATATGTTGGATGTCTACCCATTTATATTATATATAATATAATTTTTATTTATTTAAATAGAAATTAATCAAACTCGCAACAGGAGAGGACTTTCATTTTTTCAAAAAAAGATAACTAAGTCTAGCACAGCAGTAAAAACTAAGAGACGGGTTTTGATGTCTCTTCGTGTTGATTTGGCAAAAGATAGATGAGTTATCTTTTTTTTAGAGTTTGAGAGAAATTCAAATATGGACTATTTATTGATTAAGAATGCTTGTATTGAATTTGGATGAAATTATGTATATTTTTATTGAAATTAATAGTAAGACGAATTTATATGAAAATAGCCTTATTTTATATAAAAAGATAACTGTGCTATAGTAATACCTATAGTAGTATACATACATACATACATACATACATAATACATACATACATACATATATACATATGTACATACATACATACATATGTACATACATACATACATACATGTACATACATATGTACATACATACATACATACATACATACATGCATGTACATACATATGTACATACCTACATACATACATACATACATACATGCATACATGCATGCATGCATGCATGCATGCATACATACATGCATACATACATACATAAATGGCATACATACATGGCATACATGCATGGGTACATACATACATACATACATACATACACACATACATGCATACATACATACATACATACATATAATATACATACATATATACATACATTACATACATTACATACATTACATACATTACATACATTACATACATTACATACATTACATACATTACATACATTACATACATACATACATACATACATGCATACATACATACATACATACATGCATGCATGCATGCATGCATGCATACATACATACATACATACATACATACCTACCTACCTACCTACATACATACATACATACATTCATACATACATACATACAGACACACATACAGACATACAGATATACATACATACATACATACATACATTCTTCCCCCAACCTTCCTCTTTCCCTCTACGAGACTACCACCAACTCCGTCCTGCACCCTTCGTATTTCTTAGCCACCCACGGGCGCCACTCCCCACTCTTTACCTCTCTTTTCTGCCACCTTTCCTCTCTGTATAGACAGTAAAGTTATCTGTTCACTTTTGTAATAATAATTTACATTAGTATAGAGTCACCAGCCCCAATAAAACAGACGGTGAGAGCGCTTATGTGCCCTGTCTGTAGAACGTAGTCTCTCTCCTGCTCATCTCTATACCGTTCTCTTTTTTCTGTCTCTTTCTTTCTTTCTTTCTTTCTTTCTCTCTCTCTCTATATATATATACATATATGTATGTATATATAATGTCACTCACCCTCACAACACTATCCAGTATCTCTCCTACAAAATCTTGGAAATTCACAGCTCCAATTCACGCCTCGTCTAAACAATTGGTATTTCACATGTCCCACCACGTGCACAACTTGAGAGAGTGTCAGGTGTGTTGTCTTTCGTAGAGGGAGGGAGGATGATGTGCGTCTCCATAAACCATACATACATACATACATACATACATAGATACATACATACATAGATACATACATACATAGATACATACATACATACATGCATACCTACATACATACATACATACATACATACATACATACATACATACATCACACACACATACACACATACATACATATGTGACGTCATGTACAAAAACCAACATACAATTAACAACACTTTTCGAGTATTGAATAAAGAGCCGAAATAGCCAACTGGTTATTGCATTTACTGATGAACAGGTAGGGAGAAAACAAAATAGGAAAATGGGTATCTTTCTATGTATGCGTTTCTGTTTTTGTTGTTTTTGTTCTTGTTGTTGTTGTTGTTGCTGTATATCTTTGTATACATATGCAGTATGTATGTATGCATGCATGCATGCATGCATGTATGCATGTATGCATGTAAGTATGTAAGTATGTATGTATGTGATGTATGTATGTGATTATGTATGTATGCATATTTATGAATGTATGCATGCATGTATGTATGTATGTATGCATGCATATGCCTGTATGCATATGCCCTGTATGCATGCCTGCATATACTCATACATAGACAAATGCATAGATCTTTACGTATGCGTAATTTGATATGAAGTATATAAAGAACTTGGTTTCAAAATGACGCGCTGTGCAGGAAGCCCTGCCTTTATCAGAGGAAACCCTGCCTTCATAGTCATGGCCGGCAAGATGAAACCGACCTTGTATGGCACGTTGGCAGCTGACATGGCTGCGATGATGGAGGAGGGCGAAGATGCTGCTGACGGATATATCGGCAAGCTCATCCTCTATGACCTGATTGCCGTCCACCCAGACCTTGATATCATGGTGCGAGGAAACAAAATGCTTATGGGACTCAATTCAGAAAAGGGCAAGGTACCGAACTGGCCACCAGGAAGCAGGTTTTAGAATTGCCCTCCAACGGAACGACCTTTTATCATTGAAGTACAGGGACTCGCTGAAAGTGAATGTCAAGAAGGCGAACGTAAGTAAAATCTAATTATGACTGAAGGGAGAACAGAAAGCCAATGGTTTCTTTCCTCAGTTTATTTCTCCTTATCTCCCCCGCTTTCCCATCCTTTGTTATTTTCCTTTTTTTTCTATATATCTTTCCATTTTATTCTCCTTTTTCATCTCATTTTCACTAAGCTTAGCCTCTGGCTTTCGTACTTTACCCTTCGTGTTCTCCATAGATCTTACTCCATCAGTTCTTCATCTCTTTTAATTTTCTTTTCTTCTTCTACTTAAAGCTCTCTCTCATCCAGGATTCCATTCTTGTTATTTTTGAATTTTATTTCCGGGCTTCCTTTCTTTACCGGTAGTAATATCATATGATGATATAAAATTGTTCCTTAAACTCGTCGATGTTCATTTGAAAGTCATTAGTTGAAAAGAACCAGCAGGATGCTTTTCAATTTGTGTCAGTTTTTCGATATTGAGTCTTAGTTTTTCTGATTTTGTCACCTGGCAAAAATTTGTGAAGTTGGAGTCCGGTTGGCAAATTCAGTCTCGTCGCGTCGCCGCAATTTGACTGTACTATTGACGGTAACATTTCGACTCAAGTTTCCGTTCAGTCTCAGTATTACTAAGTTACGCAAGTAATATCACTTGATTGGTGGAAAAAAAAATCACTGTTTTAAAAAAGTACTTGCCGGGCCACTCGTAAAGCTGAGTGGGAAGCAGAAGACTCTGAGCCCGGATAGAATGGAAGACTACAGTTAACTAAGTACTAGTAAGAGGTGAAGCGTAAAAACTTGACGAAAGGGCAGGCGGGAAGAAAAAATAAAACTTAGGAAAAAGATAGAAGAAAACAGTGACAGCGGCAGGGGGAAGAAAAGTGGACTCGAAAATGCAGGTCGGAGAGGGAGAAAGAAAAGCCGCAGTGACTCCTTAAAAAAAAAAAAAAAAAAAATCTTCGGAAAAAAAATCAACTGAGGCGGGACGGTTTTACGCAAGCACTTTTAATATTTTTTTCTCAGTTTTTTTTTTCCTGATTATTATTAGAATACAACACTATGATCATGATTATTCAGAAAGATCGTTCACCTGAACTGATGAAGTTTGCATTTTTGTTTTTATTTATTTTGCTAACATGATTGTACAATCAGAAAGATAGTATTCCCACCCAAACCCGTAGCGGTTGCAGGGGACCGACACTACAACCACCCACAACAGGGACACCGACGGAACGGGTTTGATGCCGGGCTGGGCCCGGGGGAGCATTTGGTCTTGAGCGTGGCAGCCCGCTAGGATCTGTGCGCAAACGGTCAAAGGGTGACACAGATGCACGTCGTAGAGAAGGAAGAGAAAAAGGAAGGAAAGAACGTAGGAAACAGAAGCAACTACAGGAAACTAAATAAATGGAACATAACCTAGTAACCGGCTGGCATAAGCCAAGTCTGTCCGGGGTGCGCCTTCTGCGAAACTTCTAATCCGTTGCGAACAGGAACTGCTGTTTCCCCTCGAGCTCGTCCAGGTCGAAGCGGGAATCCATCCAGTGCCAAACCACGGACTTCATGAAGCAGAGCTTAACTACAACTCGAGCTCGTCGACGAACTGCCTGCTGTGATGCTGGGGAACTCCGATGAAGGGAGGTGGGGGGGGGGGGGACCGGTAGGGGAACTAGGGGAACGTGGTCCAAGGCAGGTAGCAAAGAACTAGCCTGGTCCGTCCGTCCCACCTTGAAAACAACTCCCACCGCATACCAGAAATACTTCTGGGAAAGCAAGTTTGAAAAAATTCACTTAAGTGATAGAAGACTTTGAAGATAATGTGCCTGTACTTGTAGTGACCTCCATCACCATGACCATGCAGTTCATTGTTAGAGGAAAACACAATCAGGGCGGTGTATCCCCCGAGTGACTCTGTGTGGGCGGTGGCGAGGGTGGGAGAAAGATAGTAGCAGAAGCCTGGTTGGGTGCTTGGGAGCAAAATTCAAATCTTTAGCCAGAGCTAGGCCCCTTCGGTACCGTGGCCCCGAGGATTGGTGGGATTCGATGGGGAGTCAAGGGTGCGAGGAATGGAGACTCCAGAGGCAGGCTGATGTGCTAGTGGGTCGTCAGACTTGCCAAATTCATAAAACGCCACTTTCATCCCCAGCTATAGGACTCTAGGGCTCAAAAACAGAGAGAGAGAGAGAGAAGCGATATTGTTGCTGTTGTTGTTTTTGTTGTTGTTGTTGTTGTCGTCGTCGTCGTCGTCGATGTTGTTGTTGTTGTTGTTGTTGTTGTTGTTGTCGTCGTCGTTATAGTCGTTGTCGTTGTCTTCGTCGTCGTCGTCGTCGTCGTCGTCGTCGTCGTCGTTGTTGTTGTTGTTGTTGTTCAATTCAATTAATAACTTAAACCAATGATAAGATGGTGTGTGGCTAGGGCCAAAAAAATAATAGCTGCCACTTCAAGACTTTCGTCCTGTCATCCCCGGCCGTCGGGATGCCAGAGCTTATTCATTGTACTATAGAACTCTAAGGCTCGAAAACAAAAATTAAGAAAGAGGGAAAGAGCAAGAGAGCATGATCTGTAGAAGAACAACAAGAGGGGAGAGGAGGAAAGATAGCGAAGAGAGCAGGCCAGATCAAGAGAACTAGCCAGCAAGAAAGGAGGAAGTGGAACAAAGAAGGAAGATGAAGGAGGAGAAACTCGCCGTGGCCAATGTCGTTGTTGTTGTTGTTGTTGCTGAATTTAATTATAGAAAATTAAACCAACGGCAAGATGGTGTGTGGCTAACTGCCTTCAATAAAAACTGCCACTTCAAGACTATAAATATCTGTTGCTGTTGTTGTTGTCGTCGTCGTCGTCGTCGTCGTTGTTGTTGTTGTTGTTCAATTTAATTAAAGTAACTAAATTAATAGCAAGATTGATTGCGTGGCTAACGTCGTTGTTGTTGCTGTTGCTGTTGTTGTTGTTGTTGTTGTTGTTGTTGTTTTTGTTGTTGTTTAATTGAATTAAAATAAATAAATCAATGCATGATGGTGCGTGGCTTCCGGCCGTTGAGTGGCACTTAAAGACATGTTGTTGTTGTTCTTGTTGTTGTTGTTGTTATTGTTGTTGTTGTTGTTGTTGTGGTTGTTGTTGTTGTTGTTGTTGTTGTTGTTGTTGTTGTTGTTGTTGTTGTTGTTGTTGTGAAATTTAAATAAACCAATGGCATGATGGTGCATGGCTAACGGCCTTCGAGCGCCACTTAAAGACAAGTAATAAATGTCTAATCATCCCCAGCCGACTCGGGACGCCAGAGCATGCTCACTGTACTGTAGGAATCTAGAGCTCAGAAACAAGAAATAAAGAGAGAGGAAAAAGGAGAAAAAGAGCATGCAATTTAGTAGAACAACAACAAAGGAGGGAGAAGAGGAAAGTCAGTGAAGAGAGCAGACAAGTCGTGGGAGAAGAGGTAGTCCGCGGAGAAGGGAGAAGAGGAAGAGAGAGGGAAGATGGAGGGACTCGCCGTGGCCAATGAAAAATCAGTCTGAGCAACAAGTTAGAAGTTCGTGTGTGAGACGAACAAGTTTAATGGAGCCAGCAATCAGTCACAAGCGCTGGAGGCCGAAGGAAAGAGCTGTCTGGATACATTCAAGGTCAGAAAAAGCAAGGAGTCACAGCCTAGCATTCAAGCAGGTGGAAAGAGCCCCATGGCCACCAAGATAGCCTGCAAGTGGATCATGGGCCCACCTTCTGAACCTAGGGCTGTGACGCCAAGGCAAAGGGAAACTAGAAGAGGATAGGGAAAGGGTTGCCCTGTCTGCTGACCCTAGAGAAGGGAAGTTGTGAGAGAAGGATCACTCCCTAGCACACTAGCTGGGCCAAAGAAGACGTCCAGTTGCGTTGTTGTTGTTGTTGTTGTTGCTCAATTTAATAATAATAATCAAATGTTGTTGTTGTTGTTGTTGTTGTCGTCGTTGTCGTTGTTGTTGTTTTTGTTGTTGTTGTTGTTCAATTGAATAATAATAATAATAATAATAATAATAATAATAATAATAATAATAATAATAATAATAATAATAATAATAATAATAATAATAGGCTTCCTCAGACTATAGCATCAGATCCAGATCCTGGACATGTGCCTCCATTGGGTCACCGGGATAAGCCGATCCCAACGCATTGTCAGAACACCAAACAGACATAGCAGCAACAGCAACAGCAGGGGCAGATGGGGGCTGTGAAGTGCATGAAGAGCTAGATGCGAGGGTGTTAGCTGAAGAGAAGAACTCGGAGACACTACGCTGCGCTCCCGAACCCCTCTCTCTAGCCAGGACGTCCACTCTGCGCGGACGGCCGCGCCGCGCAACATCAACGTCACTTGGGGCAGAGGGTGGGACAGAAGCTGATAGAACCTCAGTGAGGTCAATCACCTCCTCGCCCCCATCCTCCACCCCAAGCTCCTCCCTTTTACCCTCCCTAGCAGACCAACACTCAGACACATATGATCCAAACAACACATCCAACTTTGGAGGGGGACGCAACGCTGTAACCCCTAACAACGCAGCAAGCCTAAAGTTACTGCGGAAGCGCGACTTCCCCTGAAAAAACTTACAAAACAGTCGTGATTGATCCACAGGCGACATATCATCCCAACCCTGCCGCACAGAGCCCTCCCGCTCCCGCCCAAGCAACACATCCTCCACCACAACCTCACCACCTACGACCTCACCACCCTCCTCACTCCCTCCATCCCCCTCAGCACCCCCCACAGCCATGCCACCGAGCCTCTGCATACTCAGCAACAGCTGCTTACGTCTCCCCTCATGCATGGGGCAATCCCATAAGAAGTGCGCAAGGGACTCATTGACATCATCATGACAACAGAAGCAGCGAGGGGACATGCCACTGACCAACTTGCTGCGGTACAACCGAAGGCGGTTGTTGCAGCTGAGCAACCTTCTCCGAAGCAGATTATAATGCGCATCATCAAGGGCTACCCATCTTGGGAACTCCTTAGTTCCAAAGACTTGTCTTAGGATGACTCGCAGGCCATCAGTAAGATCGCTGCCTGCCTCTCGCTTGTCCCACATCAGTTGCTGCACCATCTTGACGTCCTGCTGAAGGGCCCACTTGTCCACAGTCGAACACCAACCCTCGAGGTCCTTCTCTGAGCTATTTAGGAGCTCCTGAAGCCCTTGTTGTAGATCCATTGAGTCCCTGATAGCGCCTTCGGCCTCCGCAGTCCAGTCGGATTTGACTTGAGATGCGATGACAGGAAATCGCTTCTCCGGTAGAACACGCAGCCGTCCATAGAACTTCAGTTGCGCCGCCCGCCGCAAACGCTCCGCACTCAAAGAGCGCGCCAGAAAGAGTGTAATCCACTTGCTTGTCTTAGGGCTGATGCCGAGAATCATCCTCATGGGGCGCAGCATTGCTGCCTCCAGCTTGGTGAGCTGCGATACGGGGGCACGCCAGACATCGAAGGCGTACTTCAGCTTGGCCCCCACAAGTTGATTCCAGCACATGAGACGATACCTAGCTTGTATCTCACCTGCACACCACAACGAGTACCAACCTGCGGTGGCGACTTCAGTGACACGCGTAGCCCGCAGGGCCTGCTCCTTCCACTTCAGGTCGTCGGTGATAACCACTCCCAGGTACTTGTACTGACTGGTGACACAAAGCTTCTGCCGCGAAACCACACCACGGGCTCACCTCGCTCCCTGATACTTGGTCGTTTCGCCTTGCTCGACGTGTAAACGGGCATGATTTCCGTCTTGCCGGGCTTCAAGTTGACTTCCAGCCGGTAATCTTCCGCGAACTTGGCCACAACATTGACCATCTTCTGGAGCTCGGTGCGACTGTGAGCGATGAGGGCCACGTCGTCCGCGTATAGAAGTGCCTTGATGTCGTTCAGCCGCTTCACATCCGTGATCTTGAGGGCACTCGCCAGCCGATCACACAGCTCATCCATAAAGACGTTGAAGAGTGTGGGAGAGAGAGGGGACCCCTGTTGGACGCCTACACCCTCCAGTACTTCGGGGGTGAGTGCTCCATCAACTAGCACTTGCGACGAAGTCTGCTCGTAGCACCTGCATAGCGTGCGCCAGAACTTGCCCCTTACACCCAGCTTCCAGAGCCTCTCAAATAGACCATCTCTCCAAACCGACGGGAAAGCCTTGCGTAGATCGACGAACAGAACATACGACTCCCGCTTCTGCTGCTGACGCCCCTTCAACCTCTGCCAAAGGGTAAAGACCTGATCCGTAGTGCGACGCCCCGGGCGGAAGCCTCCCTGCTCTGGACGTAGCTTATCCGGGCCATCCACGAAGAGCGTTAGACGAGTAGCTAATAAGGACAGATACAGCTTACCAAGGCAACTAATAATCGAGATATCCCTCCAGTTGTCAGGATCCGTAGGATCCCCACCCTTGGGGATATTGACGATGATTCCCTTGCCCCAAGCTTTTGGAGTCCTCTCGGCTTCTCGAATCCAGTTGAAGTACTGCGTTAAGTAGCCATTGATGTAGGCGCCGCCATACTTGAGCATCTCGTTCTTCACTTTGTCCTCGCCACAAGCTTTGTGATAGTTCAGGGCACGTTGCCTTGCAAGGACCTCCTCTTGCGTGAACGGCTTGTCCAGCTCTTCGCAAGTGTCTTCACCTACTTCGTGCTCCTTCATAGCCCGGGCCACCTCATCTCTGAAGCGATCGTTCCAGTGGAACTGCCGCTTAGCTTCGGCTTCCTCCCACTCCAACGAGCCTGCTTCTGCACAGCACTCCACCGCAACAGCCGCACTTGCCGGATTTTCCCGTGGCTTCACCGAATTTTTCCGAAATTCCTCCCACCGAGCGACCTTTTCCGGCAGCGTACACGCCAGTGAGCCATCCTCCCTTTGCACCGGCGCGGAGGCCTTCGTTCTGCGTGCCCCGCCAAGCCGCTTCGCGAGTAGCCAAAAGCGCTTTGAGGATTGCTCGCGTTGACATTTGACCGCTTCTTCCTGCACTTGCTTGAAGGAGGCGGACTTCTTGGCCCGAGTTGCCTTCCAAATTTGCTTGCGGAGCCGTAGCCAATTCAGACGGGCTTCCGCATTCGATTCATCCCTCCTGTATGCTGCGTAGGCCTCCCGGCGCTGTTGAATGAGCTCCTTTAGCTCCCCGTCGAACCAATTGTTGGTGAAACGGGGTCGTATACATCTGGAGCCAAGGACCCGGTGCGCCGCCATTCGGAAGGACTGCGCCACTCCCTCGGTGACGTCATCTACCACCCGTTGGCTGTCGGCACCACCCGATAGGTCAAGCTCAGGCAGCTGATGCACTCCAAGCTTCTGTAGGCAATGCTGGAATACGTCATCGAACTTGTCGCGTAGATAATCCAGCGCTTGCTTCGCAGCGTGATCATTACCCGAGACACCAGCACCAATAAGCTTATCAACACGAAAGGACCTGTAAGGTTTCGCAGCCCGCTTTGGCCGGCGCTGGCCGCTCCACGTCAGTTCGGCCCATACTGCCTTGTGGTCCGTATCAAGATCATCTTCGCATACTCCGAACTTTGCTCCAGATGCCAAGCCAGGCGACGCGCAGATGTAATCGAGGAGGTGCTTGCCTGTGCCCATGCCGCGCTGCTCACGCCGGGACCACCAGTAGGACCCTTCCACTGGGCACGAGAAGCCGCTCAGATTTCGCAGGCCCGTAGCGACGAGGACAGCCGCGAGTCTCTTGCCGTTCTCCGAACGTACCGGTGCTCCCTTATCATCGACCTCCCCGTGCTGACCGACGATGCCTTCCTCTTTTCGGCTGCATGCCGGCCCGAGCTTCGCGTTGGCATCCGCCACCGTGACCACAAGACCTTTGGCTCCAAAAAAAGCTATAGCTGCCTGCCAGGCCGCATCCGCCTCTGACGACTCTTCTTCCTGCGTTTCCTGGGGAAAAGTAGCCGTTGCCCACATAGATATCCTGAGCGCCGGTAACACCCGAGGCGATACGCAGCCACACTTGCTGCCGGTGGTCGACGGGGGCTGACACCAGGTTGCAATACGGACCAAGGAAGTTAGCCACCGCGAATAGAACCCCACCCTTGCAGCGATTTTTCTCGCTGACCTCCGCAGGTTTTCCAAAAATCCGGAATCCATCCAGGCTGCATTTGGAAAGTTGCTTCGTGCCCATGCGGTGCTCCTGAGCCCCGATGACTAGCCAGCCCTCGTGCTTGTAGAATGATGCCCATTCCGCCGTGCCTACGTTGTCGTATCCCGTTTTACCCTGCCAGTTGTGACTCGCGACGAGTAGCTTGAAGCCGGTATCGAACTGCTTGGAGCGATGCTTCTTGGCTCGTTTCCGGACCCGACGGCCGCGCTTGGCTTCCGCCCTCGTGCTGCCCCCCTCTGCAGGTGCTTGCGCAGGTTGGTCCCCCACTGCACCGGCCGCCGAATGCAGGGGCACCACATGCACATCAGCACACTCAGACACATACTTAGGTGCATCGGCAGCCAATTCCGAAGACACCACCTGCACATCATCGACACATTCTTCATGCAGAGGCAAGACGCGATATTTCGTCGCAGCTTCCTCCTTCCGGACCGCCGCTTCCCCACGCAGATGGATGCGAATAAGCCTTCGGACACGTTCCCTGTCCCTGAACCTGCGCCCAAGGGCCACATTGACCCCTCTGCCGAAGAATTTGAGATGTTTGAGTTGCTGCAACGCCGTCTGCCTGCTGTCATCGTCCTCGTAGACCAGCTCCAGGTGACGAAACATTCGCTGGCCTTGCCACTCCATTACCGGGACCACCAGACCAAGACCGCTCATTTTGGAGGCGATCTCCTGTAGATTGGCGCGTTCTGAGAGCCCCCAGACAATCAGATTACGCCCGTCCTTGTCGTACCGATCTACCCGCCGGTACCGTCGAGGCGGCGGTGCCATCTGCCATATAGCACCGCTCGCCTTATGTTGAAGCGCCGACCCGTGTGCCAGGTTTGGGGAGGAAGGATGAGGCGCAGCTAAGATAGCCTCTCCACGTGGTTCAGGAATTCCGTCATATACGCGAGCCCTCATCCTCCCATCCTGGGACATCGGGCCAGAGCCCGTCGAAGAGGCATTCCCACGGGGATTGTCCAGGTCTTCGGCGATTCTACCTTGTCCCATAAGGGCCACAGTGGTAGCTCCGTGCTTCGCGTATTTGTAATCCATTGAGAGTAGTAGACGGCCAATGTCGCTGGCCATCACCGCCGCGCCTCTTTACGCCGAGGAAAGCGCCCGTCCATGCAAATAGCATCGGCGGTATCTGCAACACACACTACACGCATTTCCGCCGGTGTCACTGGACGCTGCCGCGTCGCTTCGTGCCCTTCGGCGCCCGCCAGCACCCCCAGCGTCGCCAGAACCTGCCTCACGCACTACACACACTCTCCATCGCATCGCCAACGCCTCTACTCTCATGCCTTATGGACTTTCAGCTGCTCCTAACAATACACATCATGAGGTACGGGTGTCCCCGAGTGGAGCCAGATCGGACGGCGTGCCGCTGAAACTCCTTCCCCCACGTGGGTATAGAAGGCGCGAACCTAGCGGTACCTATAGGGTCTTACAGACAAGTATAGTAATCCCAGCCGAAGCTGCTCAGTTAGAAATGCAACGGTGGAGGGTGTGAATGCATGGGGCAAGGCACGGCAACGCAGCAAGGCACTGGCAAGGCATGGGACCGACTGAAGCCCCTCTCCAACGTGCGCTCATCATGTGTTCCAGTTAGGCAACCCCGAAGAAGCGAAGATAGGGAGGAGACAAAACCCAAATAGGATGAAGATAGGATTAACATGAAGCCGAAATGGAGCCGAGTTGGAACAGGTCAACTCAGCCCCATCTCGGCTCAATGTGAATCCTATCTTCAACCCATCTCGGTACTGTTTCCTCCGAATGCTCACCTCAACAAGATCACCAAACCGGAACTGGAAGCCCCCAGGCATTTACTCGGCAGGAAATTCGGCGAAAATGGGCTAACCAGGAAACCAGACCCAAACCAACAGCCAAGAAAAACGAGCCAACCAACAATCCAACAGACAACCCCACAACCTGCCTGGCCGAACCCCTACCGAGTAAATGCCCAGTTGAGAGTTGCGCATATCCCGGTGACCGCCCTCCCCAAGCGGTCACCTTCGTGGGGAGAGGCCCAACCACCTCCTCTTCCCATGGAGTGCCATCTTGTGCACCCCTCCAGTAATAATAATAATAATAATAATAGTGCTTCTCTGTCAATGGCTGATGCAAATCTGCACATGCGCCTCCATCGTCTCACCCGTGAGGGGAGTACGAAGAATTGACGATAGGCTCTAATGACACCCCCGCAAGGGCAGTTCCAACACTTCCAGACGGACCGGTATGTTCCATGAAAATACTGGTGGCACCGACGAGAATCGAACTGGCGACAGGGCCCAGATGGTAGAACAATAATAATAATAATAATAATAATAATAATAATAATAATAATAATAATAATAATAATAATAATAATAATAATAATAATAATAATAATAGTGCTTCTCTGTCAATGGCTGATGCAAATCTGCACATGCGCCTCCATCGTCTCACCCGTGAGGGGAGTACGAAGAATTGACGATAGGCTCTAATGACACCCCCGCAAGGGCAGTTCCAACACTTCCAGACGGACCGGTATATTCAATGAAGATACTGGTGGCACCGACGAGAATCGAACTGGCGACAGGGCCCACATGGTAGAACTTGACCACTGGGATATCACGGTGTCCATAATAATAATAATAATAATAATAATAATAATAATAATAATAATAATAATAATAGTTCTTCTCAGTCAATGGCGAATGCATTTCTGCACATGTGCCTCCATCGTCTCACCCGCGAGGGGAGTACGAAGATTTGACGATAGGCTCTACTGACACCCCCGCAAGGCAGCTCCAAGCCTTCCAGACAGACCAATACTTTCAAAGAAAATATCCTTTGAAAATACTGGCACCGACGGGAATCGAACTGGCGACAGGTCCCAGATGGTAGACCTTAACCACTGGGCTATCGCGGTGCCACTAATAATAATAATAATAATAATAATAATAATAATAATAATAATAATAGTGCTTCTCTGTCAATGGCTGATGCATTTCTGCACATGTGCCTCCATCGTCTCACCCGTGAGGGGAGTACGAAGAATTGACGATAAGCTCTAATGACACCCCCGCAAGGGCAGTTCCAACACTTCCAGACGGGCCGGTATGTTCAATGAAAATACTGGTCCAGAAATAGACCGGTATGTTCAATGAAAATACTGGTGGCACCGACGGGAATCGAACTGGCGACAGGGCCCAGATGGTAGAACTTGACCACTGGGCTATCACGGTGTCCAATAATAATAATAATAATAATAATAGTGCTTCTCTGTCAATGGCTGATGCATTTCTGCACATGCGCCTCCATCGTCTCACCCGTGAGGGGAGTACGAAGAATTGACGATAAGCTCTAATGACACCCCCGCAAGGGCAGTTCCAACACTTCCAGACGGGCCGGTATGTTCAATGAAAATACTGGTCCAGACGGATCGGTATGTTCAATGAAAATACTGGTGGCACCGACGAGAATCGAACTGGCGACAGGGCCCAGATGGTAGAACTTGACCACTGGGCTATCACGGTGTCCTAATGAAAATACTGGTCCAGACGGATCGAATAATAATAATAATAATAATAATAATAATAATAATAATAATAGTATTTAAACAAACTGATTAATGCAAGATGGTGTGTGGCTACGGCCTTCACTCGCCACTTTCATGTTGTTGTTGTTGTTGTTGTTGTTGTTGTTGTTCTGTTGTTGTTGTTTTGCTGTTGGTTGTTGTTGAATTTAATAATAATGAATCTAAATAAACTGATTAATGCAAGATGGTGTGTGGCGGCCTTGACTCGCCACTTTCTTCCCGGTCGACGGGACGCCAGAGCCTGCTAAACCTATAGATCTCTCATGCTGTTGTGGTTGTTGTTGTTGTTGTTGTTGTTGTTGTTGTTGTTGTTCAATTTAATAATAATAAATTTAAGTAAATTGATTAAAGCAAGATGGTGTGTGGCTACGGCCTTCACTCGCCACTTGTTGTTGTTGTTGTTGTTGTTGTTGTTGTTGTTGTTGTTGTTCAATTTAATAATAATGAATTTAAATAAACCGTTGTTGTTGTTGTTGTTGTGGTTGTGGTTGTGGTTGGTTGTTGTTGTTGTTGTTGTTGTTCAATTTAAAAATAATAATAAATTTAAGTAAACTGATTAATGCAAGATGGTGTGGCCTTCACTCGCCACTTTCATCCCCGGCCGATGTTGTTGTTGTTGTTGTTGTTGTTGTTGTTGTTGTAAATTTAATTACAGTAATTAAACCAGTGGCATGATGGTGCATGGATAACGGCCTTTAAACCCACTTAAAGACAAGTAGATGTCTAATGTTGTTGTTGTTGTTGTTGTTGTTGTTGTTGTTCAATTTTTATAATAATAAAACTTAAACAAAGTATTTAAAATGCAAGATGGTGTGTGGCTACGTTGTTGTTGTTGTTGTTGTTGTTGTTGTTGTAAATTTAATTACAGTAATTAATTGTTGTTGTAGTTGTTGTTGTAGTTGTTGTTGTAGTTGTTGTTGTTGTTGTTGTTGTTGAATTGTTGTTGTTGAGTTGTTGTTGAGTTGTTGTTGTTGTTGTTGTTATTGTTATTGTTATTGTTGTTGTTGTTGTTTTTGTTTTTGTTGTTGTTGTTGTTGTTGTAAAATTTAATGATAATAATACAACGGTTGCAGAGCAATCTAATTAATATTAATATTAATCGATATTAACTAAACCAGTGGCAAGTTGGTGTGTGGCTTTCGACTCGTATGTGTATACCCCCAGATATACGCCACTTCCGGAAAATAATCCAGTCATCTCGTGCCGATTCGAGACGCCAGAGCTTGCTCACTGCACTATATGATCCAGAGGCTCACGAACAAAAAATATACATAGAGGAAAAGAGAGCCAGAGGACGTGCACTATAGTGGTCAACAACAGGGGAGAGAGAGGAGGAAAGGTAGTGAGAGAGGCAGACAAGAACGAGGAGAACTAGCCTACCAAGAAGGAGAAGAGGAAGACAGAGAAGGGAGAGGAAGGAGGAGTAGAGACTCGCCAAGACCATGAGAGCAGTGTCCGAGCAAAAAGTTAGATGCTCACGCGCGATACTAAGAACATAGTATGGGGTAGGCAAACACCAGCAAATAGTCACATGCGCTGGAGGCCGAAGGAGAGAGCTGTATAGAAAACCTTCAAGCCAGAGCGACACAAGGTAGCATAGCCTAGCATACGCACAAGTGGGACGCCCGTCCCATGGCCACAAGGTAACCTGCAAGTTGTTGTTGTTGTTGTTGTTGTTGTTGTAAAATTCAATGATAATAATACAACGGTTGCAGAGCAATCTAATTAATATTAATATTAATCAATATTAACTAAACCAGTGACAAGTTGGTGTGTGGCTGTTGTTGTTGTTGTTGTTGTTGTTGTTGTTGTTGTTGTTGTTGTTGTCGTTCTTATTGTTGTTGTTGTTGTTGCTGTTGTTGTTGTTGTTGTTGTTGTTGTTGTTGTTGTTCAAAAAGGACAAGCAAAAGGGGGTGTGATTCAAAGCATCCCACCCCCCTTTGCTTTTGAATTTTGCCATAGTTTGCCATTTTTTACATAGTCGGTCGTATTAAGAGATTTTACATTATCCCCCGTTTTTTTACATACTGCGACAAAAAAGAAAAAAAAGTTGTGTGGTCAAGTTGTCCAAGGCAAACCGGCTTCCCGAAGCAAAATTGCCCATTGAAGTTCGGCTGACACCCCCTGAATGCCTTTATGGTCCAATCATAAATCAAAAAGCGTCATTTCACAAATATCAGTGGGTGGGCCGTAAGGGAGACTGAAAAGTGAACGCTGCAGTGTTAATTACGGTAATAAATTAAGCGGGAACTATTGTTCCCGCGCCAAAATTTTGAACATTACAAAGACAACCCCTCCACCCTCAGATTTGATTTTTCGCTCTAGCACAAAAGTGCTTAGAGCAAATTTTACGGTTGTTTTTTGAATTTGGGAAATCGAGATGTCAGCTGCAGCTGGACAAAGGACCCCAAGGCCTACTAGGAAGCGCAGAGCTCAACAGGGTGATGACGACAACAAGACAAGCGCAGCCAGCAGCAGCAGCGGCAACAACGGAGGCGGCCCTGCATTCGGTGGGGGAAACGTGACTGCTTCAACTACTTTTGCTGCTACATCGAGTACTAGTCTGCCGGCCACTGGGCTTCCCGCGACTGGCTCGAGCGGTGCTGGAGCAGGTGGAAGCACTGGTAACACCCCACCATCTGCATCTGCTTCACCACTCAACCCTGTCAACCTATTTGGAGCACCATCGCTACACCAGCAGCAAACCGTGATAGGGCAAGGTACGACGACGACTACGACGACGGCTGCCACTATTCCACCTCGCGATCGCACCGACACCAGCGGCCACCACTCCACTGGGCTGGACGCAAGTACGATGGCAAGCATTGGAGATATGCTGCGCAACGCACTTAGGGAGGAGACGCGGGCGGTCACTGGTGACTTCGCGAGGCTGACTGACAAGGTGCAGGGGATGATCCAAGCTACCAAGCAGGAATCGAGCCAGCGCGACTCGAAGCTGATCGACAAGCCATCACACCGCCATTACTTCGTCGTGGCGAAGATAATTTTGCAGATTCTGGGGAGCAACGCATATGTGCGAAACAACGAGAAGTTGGCGGACGCTATCTCTATAGCGAACGCGCTGGCCACACTGGCTATGGATATGGGTGGCCCAAACCTAATACAGGTGGAAGACGCCGAGGCCAAGATGCTACTGGTGGGTAAAAGGCTAGTGATTGCGGACGAAGTGGCCCCGTACCTGGAGCCGATTCGCCCTACTACGACCAACTCGAGGGCGACCGACCCGCGTATACGTGGTGGACGTCAGAACCGTGGGGCATGCCATATCTGCGGATCCAACCAGCACTGGGCGAGAAGCTGCCCTCAGGGTTCGTACGGCGCGAACACTGCACAAGGGCAGAACCAGCAGCAGCATGGCCAACAGCAGCAACCGCTGGCGTGGCAAAGTGTCCCCGGTTTCATGCCTCCACAGCAAGGAGCAGCACCAGGGCCGCAAATCCAGTACGTGGCCCAACCTACACAAAGCATCATCACGCTTGCGCCCGCCATGCAGACCGCATACACCGCACAGCCCGCACGTACAGCCGTCATTTGCACTCACTGCAACAAACGCGGCCACACCGCCGAGCACTGCTGGACTTTGAATCAGAGCCTGCGCCCACAGCGTTCTAGCAGCTGTTACAGCCAATCGAAAGTAAAATTGTCAGACGACGCTTCACGCGCATGACCGGCACTACACAGCGCAACACGTGCATGACTTGCATCACGCTGTCACTGACTTAGGCTCGTTTTGTTATGTCATTAAATAGATTTTATTTATTTCATTTGTTTACTTTATTATTATTATTATTATTATTTTTTCTTTCTCAAATTTGGTTCGGCAACACGCCCCGGCATTTTACTAGATTCCCTTAAAGATGGTACTTGTCACACGGCATCACGCCCCGATGGAATTAATACTATTGCGTCCGGCAAACGCTTCTATTTTCATACTTCATCGCGTGATTTATTAATAGTACTGATTCGCGATCTTGCTGTGTTATGATAGACAGCAACAGGTCCTCTTGCAAGGAAAGATTTCTGACTTCCTCCCTCACAAGGCACCGAAGTCCAAAGTATTTAAAGACTACTCTCAGGACATGGTGTGTGTATGGTGCAAGAAGATTGGTCATCTGGCATATTTTTGCCCATCAAGGCAGACAGTGCCGACACCAGCGGAGGAGGTATCATACGTATCCTGGCTTCTGACAACACCACAAGTAGCTGTCGAACAGTATAGCTCGGGCTCGTTAGAGGAGGTCAAGCAGAAGATCTTGACAATGGGTGAGACATACAATAGAGGCAACCCGTGGGCAGACTCAAAGGAACCGGCACATGCAGTCAAGGCAAGGCTTGGGTTCTGGAAGGCAATAGGGGCGGACGCAGTGGTGCTCGCATATGGTGTAGAACTCAGATTTGAGCGTGAGCCTCCCGACCGATTTTATGAACCACCCAAGTTACTTCGAAAACATTGCATTCGTCGACGACCAAATTGACGACATGCTTACCCGTGGAGACGCGGTAGAAGTGAAGAGGGAGGAATGCATCATGATCGAGCCTCTCCAAGTGCTGGCTGACACAGCGGGAATCAAGAAGACGAAGCTGTGCACTGACAAACGGTTCAGTAATTCCTTCCAAGCCAAGGCTCCTTTCACAATGGAGACGCTGGAAAAGGACATTCAGATGGTACTCGACGGAGACAGCGGCACAAAGATGTTCGTGGTGGATCTGCAACGCGCGTTTTATTCCATTCCGCTTGCTAGGAAAAGTACACCATACTCTGCCTTCAGACACAGGATCAAAACCTATCAGAACAAGACGCTACTATATGGGTTCTGTTCTGCGCCGTTTTGGTTTGGGAAGATCATGAGGGTCGTCGTGAAGCTGATAAGGACCTTGAACTTGCCATCCATGCAATATGCAGACGACTTCCTATTCGCTGTCAAATTCCTACGCACCAACGATGGCATACCTACGTTCATCAAGACGCTGTTTGCCTACCTTGGTCTTCCCACTTCCGAGAAGACGCAGTGGGAACCCTTGGACGAGGTACAATACTTGGGATACGTCATCAACAGCAAGGACTTGTGGATGGGAGTGCCGAACGACAAGAGGGAAAGACTACTCAAGTCTATCCTCCAGCTCCTGGCGGACGTGCATTCCGCACAAGGGGCTTCGGTCCAGCAACTGCACTCAACTGCATCTTCGTTGATCAGTCTCAAGCTGGCGCTCTCCAACGCACAGCTGATGACTCGAGAAATGATGGCGACTGTCAACGCAGCCAACAGAATCGATAGGAGAAGCGTCACTACACAGAGCGGGTCAGAACTAAGCCAAGAACTGCAGTACTGGCTTCACATCCTGAGGGATCCGGCCAAATGCAGACGTGCAATATTTCAACCTCGACAGGACGTCGAGTTGAGGGTGGATGCAGGCGAGTTCGCGGTTGGGTGCCATGTGCTTGAAGAAGACGTAACAATCCCTCTGCCATCTGAATTGATAGGTAATTCGTCGACGGAACGAGAGCTCTGGGCTGCGACTGTGATACCTCTCCATTTCAGATCCATCCTTCAGAATCGTAATACAGTCCTCACTGTGTTCGACTCAGCTAACGCAGTCATAGACCTGCAAAAAGGTGGGTCCAAGCGACCACACCTCACACGTCTCTGCAAGATGGTGGACGACGTATATACAGGACAGCTCAACATACGAAACAAACTTTGGGGCTGGGTCGAGAGAACTAACAACACGAGGGCAGACAGAAACTCCAAGGCGCTGACCGCAGGCTTGACAAACCTGACTGTCCATCCAGATGTCATGGGAAGGCTTATCATACGTTGGCGCCTAGAGGGCTGCGATGTTTGGGCACCAAATTTCGGACAAATAGGGCAGTCAGTCCTTCTTGCCATGAAATCCCGCAAAAGGGTTGCATTTGTCCTTCCGCATTGGCCAGCCAGACCTTGGTGGCCGCAGATTCTAGAACATGCAAGAGATTCATTTAGTCTGCCACCCGCATCATACACTCTAGCTCCAACGTGGCACAAACACCCATATCACGTGCACAGACCATCATGGCACATGCTTGCAGTGCTGTTTGATTTTACTCATTAAAATAATTTTACGCCCTGCAGGGACAGCAATACTAGATGACGACGAGATAGCGATCTGGGCAAGCCAAGCGGGCCGGAGAGACACCACAATGGAAACATACAAAGCTTCCCTCCGGCAATTCCTCAAGTGGTGCGTGCAGCACGGGCGTATCTTCTTTCCTGCCTCCGACAAAACGATTGCGCACTATTTGAAATATATGTCGGAGAGTGGGTATGCACAGTCAACAATCACTGGCCACCTGGCTGCAATTAAATCCCAATACGCACTGCACACTAGTAACGACCCGACCGAGAGTCTGCTAGTGCAATTGCCCAAACAGAGAGCGGTAGCAGAAGCTGTACCGGGGAGAGAGGGGAAATACCCCTTATTGAGGGACGACCTGCTCAAGATACTACAATTACCATTGGTGACATGGAGGGACTGCAGAGATGCTACGTTAATATTACTGCAGTGGATCTCAATGGCGCGCGTCAGTAACATTGTAGCATTGAAGGTATCGGACATCATGTTCCACCATACCATCATCGGGAACAGCCCGTGCGAGTACATGGTACTCAGGTTCGAGAAATTGAAAAACGCGGAAGGCGAGAAGCTTGTCTTTATCGGCCAAGGGAACCAATCATTCTGCGCTGTCATGTGGGTCAGAGCATACCTCAAATACATAAAGGACACGTTCAAGGATTCATTCACCGACAGCTCTCCTCTTTTCTTCAAGCTATCTGGCAACGCATATTGACATCTGAGTGCTGGCACCCCATCAAGTCTCTTGAAAAAGAAAGTTGCTGCAATTGGATTGGATCCAGCGATATACGCATCCCATTCAAATAGAATCGGGTCCGCGACTGAAGCGGCTCGTTTGGGAATGAGAATCTACGCAATAAGAATGCAAGGACTGTGGTCAGACAAAAGTTCGTGCGTGTACAAATACCTGCGTGACATAAGCTTGGAAAGCAAGCTAACAATCACACGCGTCTTACAGACCGGCAACGTAATCAACTAAATCGACCCTCTCTTACGCGAAAGCGGGTTTTTTATGACTATCACGTGTCAGTTAATGATGGCGCACAGTATTGTCTGCATTGGAAGAGCATAAACTGCCAAGTGTCAACCTTTGCAAAAGAAAGTCATATACAGTCCCCTACTTTTTAGTTAAATACGTTTTACAAACATAACAGAGACAGGCACGTGGGTCGATCATAGAAAAACGGGTGCTGCGTCGGTTCGACACTATCATATGTCCTTACATCCATATCATAAGAGAATCAACACCAAAAACGTAGGTGCTGACAGCATTTTGAAAAAACATGCAATTGTTTGCAAGAAAACGCTAAACATTACAACATAAAACGACAACTACATACTATTAATTATTATTCTTACTACAACAACTTACGATGGTAAGGACACTATGATACATGTAATCGACTTCCAGCGACTTGACATCGGAGTTATTATCAATCACACGACAACGGCACACAAATCTGTGCATTTTGACATCAAGAAGGATAAAAACCCAACCAGAAGAAGGAAATTAGAGAGCTACACTCACGTAGACATGCACACTGGCAAACAGACACAAAAGGAAAAAGAGACGAAACACAGAATATAGGCTCATAGCAGACAGCGATACGACAGAGACGGAGACACACAATTGTTGTGGAGGCGGAGGTCGGTATGGATCTGGTGGCTCTGCGAAAGAGGACAGCCCCCCCCTCCGCTATGCGGACCTACAGCACACATGCAGTGACTGTGGTAACAAGGTCGCACTGGAAAGAACAGCGATACTGCTGGTGAAGCAGTCGTTCGACCACATAAACACTCCCATAAAGGAAAGTTATGCAAAATGCACCAAAAATCTTAAGTCAGCAGACCGCCGTTACGTTGCAAAACCGCCGTTACGTTGAGATCGCCTATATGCTGTAAAGTACTTCCTTTTTGCCAAATGATTGTGGTATGATTCGGGAAAAATAAGGCAATCAGACTGGGAAGGTCGGAAAAATTTGGCATTTGCAGTCAGAGGTCTTTACTGGACCTAGGAGAGAGGGGAGAAGCTCATGTTGTGTGCTGTGAAATGAGGTTTTTGCAAGCTTGCGCAGCAAAAGCGTCATTTCACAAATATCAGTGGGTGGGCCGTAAGGGAGACTGAAAAGTGAACGCTGCAGTGTTAATTACGGTAATAAATTAAGCGGGAACTATTGTTCCCGCTCCAAAATTTGAACATTACAAAGACAACCCCTACCCTCAGATTTGATTTTTCGCTCTAGCACAAAAGTGCTTAGAGCAAATTTTACGGTTGTTTTTTGAATAATTCCACCCACCCACCCATCTTTTATATGTCTTTTCGCTTGGGTGGTGGTGGTGAGAAATGGGTGGAAAGCAAAACACACACACACATTACACCACACACATATACATCATTATAGCATAATCACGCCTCATGCCTACCATCTTCAAGCATATTCATGCACATCATCATACATATAACGACATGCACCACCTAGGTCTTCTGTTTTTAAAACCAAAGACCTAGGAGAGAGGGGAGAAGCTCATGCTGTGTGTGCTGTGAAATGAGGTTTTTGCAAGCTTGCGCAGCAAAATTACTTTTTTCTTTTTGTGTCTTTTGGTTTCAATTAATAGTTAATTATTTTCCATTTATATATATATATATATATATATACTATTTATAAAAAACAATGAATTGCGAATTCTGCGACAAGAAAGGATACCGACGTGTTTCATTACGAGGTGGCACATCCATCATATGTAATGATTGCTTACAGCTATGTAGAAATTATAAAGTTGTAAGAACTCCTGAGAATTCTTATGCTAGTAGAAACTACTGTAAGGAATGTTGTAAAAAATACCAGAACGAATATGCGAAAACACACAAACAAATATTAACTCCTGAACAAAAAGCTTACAAAAACGAATACAACAAAGAAAGAGGTAAAATAAAAATCAAATGCCCACAATGCGATAAAGAACTAAGCAGAGGATATTTGAGTTCACATATCAAAGAAATACACGAAAATAAGAAAAAGATATTAAGCGAAGAAGCAAAACAAAAGAAACGAGAAGCAGACAGAAAACGAAAGGCAGAAAAAGTTAAATGTCCCAAATGCGATAAAGAATTAAGACGAGATGGACTAGCCGAACACACTGAAATACACGAAAACCCACTCAAGCAATGTAAAAGTAAATTCAACAAATACATAAAATGGGTAAACGAAAATACATAAAATGGGTAAAAGTAAATTCAAAAAATACATAAAATCAAAGACTACATAGAAAATATACTACATTACCGTGTAAGTTTGATGAAATATTTACACAAACATAATAAACCATATAGCACAAAATTAAAAGAAATTAATTATTTACATTTATAAAAATAATATTACATATATAAGATGCCACGACCAAAGATATATGAAGGAGACGAAAGGAGAAAAGGGAATAATGAGAAAGCTCTCCCATACTATTACCGTAATAAAGATAGATTAAACGAAGAACGGCGAACTAAAGCACAGAAGTTAATACAATATACACAAGATATAGAAGAATACAAAAAGAAGATACAGGAGTTAGAAGAGCGACTGAGTAAGTCAAATTAATCATCAATATTTTTTTTGGTAAACATTTTACATCTAAAGATATCTTATATATATGTAAAGCATTAAATAATTATTTTTCAAAAAATTTATCCTGCCTATCTATATACAATGGACCAATACCAACCAGAACTATTTCCAATCTACCATATTGAGCGACGAGGAGACTACATCAGACCAAGAGGCAAAAGAAGATGGTATCTCATTACAACTCCAACCGCACTACGAATTATAAACAGACTAACGGGTGGCCGTCCCGAATTAGTTGGCAGAATTAACTCACTCGTTATACAGTATGCTCCAGGGTGGGAAGCTCGCCTCCAACAGCTAAACCCAAATACAAGTTATCTCGTCCATCTGGATTATGAAGGAGAATTAGGACCAGTCAGAGGAATATACAGAGCTAACGAATTAAAGCGGTCAATTAACGCGGTTAGAAACTTTGTGGAACGGCAAGCAAGATTTTACGAACAAAGAGAAGACAAAGACCTTAAAGTCATTACTATTGACCAAGTTAACCCGCAAAATAATGCTGTCATACCAATGGCACAGGGTGAAATAAACTGTGTGCTAGAATGTATGATGAAAGACTTTCCAAACCCAAAAAATAGAAAACGAAAACGAGATGATATAATACTAGATAGATTTAAGGATATCAGATATGCCACAGCAAAGGACATTGACGAAATGGAAGACTTCATCCGATGTAGGATTTATGTATTTGATGGTATGAATATATTATGGCGAGCATCTACTAAACAATACCCAAAACAGATAATAATCAGATGTAACGATTATCACGCCACATTAATACAAGGAAAACAAAAAGACATCTGTATCCTACACATTAAATCTATTGAGCTATTATACGATATTAACGAAAACATACCAGAGCCACGGCCCCAATATGCTACTAACCACGAAGCAAGTAATATGAAACTATCTACGAACCAATACGAGAACAAATGGATATCACAGGAAGAACTCAACAATATACAAACCAAACTTGAATTAGAACATAAGGAGTGTTATTCAATGACAGACCAATCTGGAAACATTGTAGGAATAGTAGATAAAGAAAACAAACTAAACTATAAATGCTTAGACCGTTTCAAACACGCATCATTCGTTCCTAAAGATACTCCCGCTTGGTCATTACCATCATACTTCAAACAGTTATTTATACAGTGTCTCATAGAAAAACATAAACCTAAGTTCCATACACAAATTACTGAACCTAATATATTACGACACGTGAAATCTGGTCAAATACCATTTCATCATATCTTTAAACATCACACCAAAAACCCCAACAAGATACACCAGATTGATATGGTAAAAGCTTATACAAATGCTTCGTTAGGTAATCTAGGAGAAATGTCATCATACTTCAATGAATACCCGATTGCCCCTCGCAACATAATTAATATAAACCAGGATATGACACAAGAATACTACAACAAACTTAAGCATCTACACGGTTATGCGGTTTTTGATTACGACCAGAAGCACCTCACAGTGCCAACCTATACCCGCATTGTTATATATGTTTGACCAAGGGGTTAAGATATTTATTAAGAGATTGTATCTAGCAGACGACCACTTCAACCCCTTCAAAACCTTCTCAGAACACATATCGAATATACAAGATTATTACTTTGATAAGCCTGGCTTTGAACACGACACCTTAGCCAAAGCAACCAACTTACTAGTAGGCTCTCTCAATACTAACATACACCGAACTCAGCAAGTGTCTACCATTTCAAAAACATACAACGAGCGAATACATTTTATGATGAAAGAAAAAGGATATAGGTTATTGTTCCTGAAACGAGTTAAATACGATAAAAGTAAGTATGCCGAAATGAAGGACGACCTACTACCAGAGCGAATGATATACACATACCAAGATACAAACCCAACAGACAACATATTTCAAATGTCTCATTTAACTGGCTATGTGTTAGCATACCAAAAGATAGTTCTTCATAACCAAATGTTAAAGCTTGTAAATACTGGGCGGACTTTGTTATATTCTAATACAGACAGTATAGCATACGAAGGTGAATATATGAAAACAGGAAAAGAATTTCGTCCCGAGGTTTTAGAACAAGACGAGTTCATAGCACCACAACTTAATATGACTTGTTTCGTTTCCTACATAAACGACGAACCACGGATAACATACCAGCGACATAGCGGTTTCAAAGATAAATTACCATTACAGAAATTCTTAAAAGCACCACATAAACAATATCCAGAGTTCTCAGCCTTTGAGGATACCGAGCTTCCCGACTATAGCACCAAAGACGAAAAAGTGCCTTTACCAGAACAAGAATTATTACTTATTCACGGCAAAGCTGGAACGGGTAAATCTGAAATGATTAAATACCTAACTGGTCAGCCATCAAAATACACTAACACACATTTCAAAGACAAAAAGACTTTATCAACCGCTATGACACATAATGCCCGCCAAGTTATTAATTCTGAATATGCACTCCAAAAAATAATAACAATACTATATCATAGACTTCCGCTACCGATACCAGTAGGCGAAGAAGCAATTAATCACAGAATAACCATTGATGAAGTTTCTATGCTTACTTCTAAGAATTTAGAAAGTCTGGACAATATGCTCAGAAAATACACCAAAATCAACAGACCATTCGGCGGTGTATCAATTATTCTATTCGGCCACTTAGCACAGCTTCCTTGCCCAGACCCAACATCAGAACCATTCCACAAGTCAAAAACTTTCAAGCTATTTACAAAAATAAATCTTGATACAAATTACAGACAGGCCAAAGACCTAGTTCTACAATCTATCTTAAATAAGGTAGAAGACTATTACAAGGTCGGCGGTAATGAGCTTAGCCAACATAGAGCAAAAGACTGCCTACCTACAATATGAACACTTGAAGAATTAGATGCTCTCAATAAGCAAGTTAAGCCACACCCTAAACCGACTGACAAAAACCCACCTTTAATATTACACCACTCTAACAACAATGTTCACGAAAGCAATAACAAAATGCTACAAAATAAACCGCTTAAAACGGGTCATCAGGTCGTGTTTCGTTGTAATACAAAGGTTGTTCATAACGGCGATATTCACACTATTACTAGAGATACCAAAGAACATATATTCATTACGATTGGTGGAATTGAGCAGAAATTTGATAGAAAAAAAACGATACCAGACAAGAAACCGTATGCTGACATCCAGCCGACATTCTCGTCCACCATCCACTGCTCACAAGGCCGAACAACACCAGTGTGGATAAATCTAGACCTACTGTCAATGAATTTGTTATATGTTGCTTTAAGTCGTGCCACGTGCTTGAACGATATTGGACTATCAAACGAAGTATGAACAGGTAAACTTTATAAATATATTTTTTTGGTTTCTTACCTTTGAAGCTTCTAATTGTATGAATTCCCCTCGTCGGTTTGACTAACTTAGTATTTACAGCCGTAGCACCTAACAATGAAACGGGGTCAAATGTTGTTCGGTAGTTAGTGGTAAGCTTCGCCGTCTTCGCCCGCTTACCTTTTGGATTTACTTTCACAGCCACTCTGTCAATTACTCCTTCAATGAGATCTCTCGTGCTACTGCCTTTGTTGTATGTCGTCGCCCTCACACCCGTCTGTCGGCTCAGGTCTTTTGCTATCGTACCACCTAGCGAATGACCAGTCAGCTCTACATTATCCTTACCATATTTTTTTATGACTTCATCAACCAGCTTCTGCTCTTCTTTATATCTCGGTGTTCTTTTCAATACTCCCTTTACTAATGCGACATCTGTGAGTAAGTCCCTTTTGTCTACACTCCCCCTAAATGCTACAATAGCTTTGCCGTCTTTTTCATATACGGTTGATTTTTCTTTGCTCGCGACTGGTATCCATCCGTCCGCTCCTTTTCTATCTGACGAAGACAAATAGACATCCTCTGATAACTCCGCACTGCCTCCCTTTTGTTTCCTGTATGCCTTACCAGCTTTTTTCAATACTTCCCCATAGCTTATATTATGATTAGCAGAGTAAGCCTTAACAAACTTTATCCACTCGCTCATCGCAGAGACTCCGCCTCCGCACCTCCGGTTTTGGTGAAGCTTTTTCAAAAGGTTTCTATATTAATTATTTAATTTTTTTTCCTGCCAACTATATACACCGCCCTACTGTGTCCAACCCTCACTAGACTGTGCGAGAAGTTCCAAAAACTTTCCATTGAAGGCGAAAAAAAATCCTTCTCGTTAGAAGATGTTCAAAAGGTAATCCACGACGAAATAAAAGCGATTGAAGAAATGAGAAATGCTCAACCAAACTTGTTTCACTTTGGTAAATACAAAGGCAAAAAAATAGAAGACATCGCAAAGATTGACAAGCCATATATTGAATGGTTAGTTCGTCAACCTTGGGTCCAAAATAAAGATGATTTGAAAAAGTATTTACCGTAAGAGATACATTTTACCTCTAGTATTGATTTCTTTTTTTATAATTCGCAGTATTGCTTTCTGTTTGTGGAAGTCGCTAAACTTGGTGAAGTGCGGTTCTTTCAAAAATTTGTCTTCAACTTCTACTTCTCTATTAACTTCAAGGTATTGTTGAAGGATGTCTTTGAATTGTATGATGTCAAAGTGGTGGTCTACGTGGACATCAACCCGCTCTTATATATCACCACTTATTTCACATATGTATCTTGGCTCCACGAATACATCAATAGCCACAATATCAAGATATTCTTGTATTTGCGGTCTTATCGTATTCCTGCTCGCTTCTTTTATCACTCTCGCCATTTTTTTTAAAATTTGCTAAGCCCTATAAGGTCAACACAACAATTCCACGAAAACGGCTTACCATTTACACGAAAGTGTTTTCTCCCAGTCGTCAAATTATTTTCAACATCAATGATGCCATCTTTTAGACAAGGGTGATGGGTTATTAGGTCTCGCACGAAATTGCTATCTTCTGGGTTCAATCTTTCTCCATCGTTATATTTGCTTATCATTCGTCTTATGTGGAATTTGATAAATGCTTTTGTTAGAAACCGCCTACCTCCTACAACAAACAACTTACGACGATACATATTACTATATTATTATATTAGAAAAAATTATTACAAAAATTAATTATATGTATTTTCTATAAGTGATTTAATTCATTATGGCATCTTATGACCCATTTTAAATGATATGTAGAATGTTTATGTCTTTTTCTATGAGACTGAACAATCTTTCTTCCGCAAAGGCATTCAACTTTTTTTAAATTATGAGCTCTTAATCTCTCCTTATGAATTTCTTTGTATTGTTTATTATATTCTTTTTTTATTCTGATTACACGGGACGGTGATACCAGTTTTAAAATTATCGTTTATACACTTTGTATGTCTTATCCAGTATTCTTCTCTCGGTTCTAATTCAAGGTGGCTTTCGCAAGGGAAAGCTTCAATCAATTCAATCCTATAGTCATTCCTTTCTATGATTGAATATGAATAAGTGTAATTTGTTTTTCCTTCCTTATATCTCTTAAAATTATGTGTGTGAGATTTAGCTCTATGTTCCAATGTTTTAATCGTGCTTCCGATATACACCTCACCAGTCTTATTACAGATAAGTTTGTAGATTTTTCCATTCTGATATTTGTTTTAGTTCATTTTATATAATGGTTGGAGTTTATCTTTAATATAAAATTACTCCATCCATCCATCCATTTTAGTGGTCTTCAATAAAATTAACTATCGCCCTAATCGCCGTTCCAGTGCTGTTCGCAGTAGCCTTTTGAGTAATTGATATACTATCCCCAGGAGTTAGAAAAATATCATAATCTCTTAAATTTAAAATAGTGCTACTCCCAGCAGTTAAATAAACTTTTATTAATAAAGTTCCAGCAACACTTATCGCGGTGGCGCTTACATCATAATCAACGACAGATGTTTTCGCATCAACATCAACAAAATTTTGATTTATATTCAATGTAGGATTTAACATTACACTAGTAATGTTATTTTTGCTATCCTCATTTACTAAACTCAATAAAGTCGGATAAACATTTGAATTATTAGTTTTAACACCATTAAATAAAGTTTTATTTCTAATAGTTAAAATTGGAGATTCCGTTTGAGAGCCGTTTTCGCTACCTTCAATACTATTTTTTATGCTCGTATTTATAGTATTTGTTCCCTCAACAAACATACCGACGGAAGCAACTTTCAATTTATAATCAACAATACCGCCCACTAAATTTGAAATAGAAGCAATGAAAGGTAGAACAGAGTTTGATAAAGACGGCTCTGTATTACTGCCCGCATATTTAATAGTATGAACCAAAGTAAATTCACCAGTATTTTTATTTTCCATAAAGAACGAAATATTTCCATATCCCAAATATTGATATCTGATTTCGCATATATTTCCTTTGGACCAAGCTACGGCAGGCATAATCTTACTCCCATCCAGGGGCCATCCCAGGTTGCTTGGGTATAAAAGGTTTCTACACCATTATTTAAATGACGAATTCTCGTACCATTAGCACTGGAATGGCCGAAATATAGACTGTCGGTTTGTCCGTCGCCTATACCGATATATCCAGAAAATACAGAATTCACCCCTATTTCCCATAACATAGTAAATCTTATACAAACACCCATACCTGCTCTATATTTCAATCTTTTTCTGCTGATAATTTGAGCATCGGAAAGAGCGGTAGTTCCTGTTGCTAAGACCGCTTTGGCATTGTTATGTGAAACAGTTCCAGTTTTATTTTCTACCTTATTCCATACCCGTGTATTTATCGGATATGGAAAAGTTTCCTGAATAATGGGAGTTAATTGACCGACAAGGGTTTCACCAAATGCGGTCTTACTATCTCCAACTTTTAATCCTCCGTTAGAACCACATTTCAAATTAACAAAATTCCCTCCATCATCTTGAACGACCAAATTTCTCTGGTGAGACATTCCTATATTCTATAAAAACATAAATAATCTATCAAAAATTAATTACCTCCTCGCGGGGTTAAGACATCAAAATTTCAATTCCCTTCACAAGCACACTTCGTTGAAGAATGGCGAATGTGTAGTGATTGAGATTGTTTCCAGCAGTGGTTGAAACGAATTCATATCGTCGTTCAGTATCAAGACTCAAACCGCTTACCTCATAGCCGTCGGTATCCTTATCACACAGCGGGCGGTTGTTATCCCAAGTATCCACATGGAACCAGTTGTAATGATACACATTAGAATTCAAAATGGCACTACCCTTCAACTTATCTTTGAGAAGCATATAGTCTTCATTATTTGAGGTGTTAATATCAAATTGTTGAATACGACTTCCTTGTGTAATATGTCTGAATTTTAGACCCCTGAGCCTTAACTACTGGAGGTCCCACCGCATAACCCGATGGCATATTGCTATTATCAAATGAAGCATTTGCACTCTCAGTGTTGTGGAAGGCGGATGTATAGATACGACGAATTCTTTCACCTGTGAGCGGTTCATTTTTACGACATAGTTCTGTTGCGATGATTGGAGGTTCTGCTTCCAAGCAATGGGATATTCAATCTTAAAAGGAAAGCCTTCACCAGCAATCTCTTGTTGAACCCCCACAATAACATTAGGGTCAGTCTCCACAGCAAGAAACAGATTTAAGTTAGAAACAGTAGCACCAACAGCAGTAGCCGCCGCACCAGTGGAAATAGAACTCGCATCAGTTCCATAGAATGAAGTGCGGGCAGTGCTCTCCCATACAATTCGTAGGTCCAGAATTTCATTAAATCCGATAGTTTTATCCAGTTCAAAAATTGTTCCAAACAGCATTCCCAAAGGAAACTTAACACTAATAGCAGGGTCGGCACCATTATTAGAACCGCCTTCAAAATACTTAGCCTCCTCAAAAGGAACATCAACAAGGCTATAAGTTCCAGCAGTGCTATCAGCGAGAGCGGTATCATCATGACGACGAACAGAGACGAGTGGCACTTTGTAATATCCTTGAACCGCAGCGACTACTCCAGCTGTATTGGCCGCAGCAGTAATTGCCGCTCTTTCCGCTACGGTTCCAATCTCAACTCTACCAGCATTACACTTTTGAAGCATAGCGCCAGAATTGCCTGTCTTCTTGTCATCATCATAAGCACCGTGGTTTTCAAGTGCCATAAATTTTTCATACTTAATTTCAGGTTTCCATATCACCTTAGTGTAATTACCCACGTGTTGAAGATTGCACAAATACTGCCCGCTTCGGCTTCGCAGTTCAATAGTTTTAATCATAGACAGACAATCCATATAGATACGATTGTAGCGACCAGCACTACCAGGAGCGGTTGGAGTGTAAGTAAATCGCAACACTGACCTCGCAAGGTTCAAAGGGCGGGTAGGAATTTCAAAGGTGCTTTCCATACCACCAGCAGTAGTAAGCGTGACATTTGCCGACCCTTCACGGCTAGTAAGTTTGTTCAATTCATACTTGCCTGTGAGCAGTTTAGTCTGATGGACTAGTTCTCCTCCATATTGGACTGGCATTTTTCTTTTTGTTTTGGTGAAGCTTTTTTTAAAAGGTTCTATATCTTATAGATTAAAAAAAATAATTATAAATTAACGAGATTTCAACAAATTAAAAAATGATGAAAATAAATTAAAATAATTCGTCTCGCGGTAAATCAACAATGTCATTACAATGCCGAGCCCGTTGAGGTTAATGGGTTGGTCGTTTTCGTCGGTTAAGTAAAACCTAAATACATTGTTTGAATTGGCGGATAGTCTTTTGCCATACTCCGACCCGCTTCCATCATATATAGAGCCGAACGGGATTACATTCGCTGTGTATATTTCCTGTAATACGTGATTATCACCCTCACCAACGAGGTCGCTTTGAAGATATAAAGCCGACCTTAGGTTATTATTAGCAAAGAAATAAGTGGAGGACCGCTCAAACCCCATAATTTTGTGGATACGAGTTTCGTCGTCAAATACAAACCGCGGTTGGATGTTAATGGGATTGTTCGCTACGGTAAACAATAGCTTGCCGTCTTCTGGGTCGGTGTTTGTGTTGTTGCTTGTTATTGCGTATGTGTAATGGTTGGGGCTATCTGCGGTTAGCACCTCGGCCAGTGTAGTTGCCTTCGGGTATCGTAATGAGTGCCTCGTTGCCGTTCTCACTCAGAATAAAAGTGTTGTATGGACTTGCCACAGAGTAATACGATTTCGGCACATAGATATGAAGAATTTTACAATGTGTTGGATTGTCCATTCCTCTTAAATCCAAAGAGTGTGTAAAGTCGCTGTCTGTGCCGTTTACCCTATTTTTGCTATTTATATAATAGATGCCACTACTTCGCCCTCCCTTATATTCCATTGTAGAAGCTTTTTTTCAAAAACCTCCTACGACCTCAAAAACTATATATAGGAAAATATATTTTTGTTTTAATTGCTTCATATAAATGTATCAAAACCATATCCGTTCTGTGCTTTCAACTTCTCTGCTTCTTTTTCTTTCAAATCAGTCCATCCGCTGGCGAATTTAAAACGGGTTCCTTTTGCCCGCTCTAAAAGAAACCGCATACTATGCCAACCGCAAGTATCACTTGTATCACTCTGTTGTTTAACTTGATTAACCTTCATTAATAAATAACTATCAGGTCTGCTTTTATCTAACAGCTGTTTCATTTGATGCTGGAAAAGTTCAGTCGGCTCATATTCTGCTAGCGGGTCGTAGATTTCAACACTCCTATCGCCATTCAAACTGACCCAAACAGCCATCCAATGCTGACCTGGTTGCGAACCTTTTTGGGTATTCATAATAAAACCATACTTTTTTCTTTTTTCTGGTTTTAACTTGTTGATTTGGTCGCTGGCTATCGTGCCGAGAAACCAATCGTGCTTTTTCATAATGTTATCTATTTTATCAGTCCTTAATCCTTTGCCAATTCCAGACTGAGCAGCCGATTCTGGTTCTGTCTCTGCTTCGGTCACCTCAGGCTCTTGTATAGCTGGTTCTTCTGCTGTATTTCCTTCTACTACTTTTCCTTCTACTCCTTTTTCTTCTGCTACCTTTTCTTCTACTTTGTTTTCTATGTCTTGTTCTTCTTTTCTTTTTTGAACGGCACCTTCCACCCATAAATCAAACGACGACCAAGCCTGGTCGGGCGACATCATTCCCTCGTTTATAATAGGACTTGTGTATAGCCATTTTTTCAACATTCCTGAATAATTTATTCTTCCTCCTTTTGCTGGTTTAATATCGGGAATATCGTGTCCAATATATCGTAGTTTTTTAATAACAATGTCATTACCAGGTTTTCCTAATATATGCCGTTTCTGTTTTATAGACTCTGCGAACATATTATCAATTAATTTTTCCTTTTTAGTTTGCTTATGTTTCTCCTCTTCTTCCGCATCCTTTACAACAACTCCTCTCCATCTTCTTGGTGGTCGTCCTGGTGGAGGTGGTGGTGGTCGTATCATAGGTGGGGCGATTGGGGCCATTAATAAACCCTGTCTATGTCGTCGTTCAGCATTTAGTTCCTGGATAAGTCGTTGTTCCTTTTTCATTTCCCTATCCTTTTCTTCCTGCCGTTCCTTCGCCTCCGCCAGTTCTCTTTTATATTCTCTGTCCAACACATCTTTTCTTTCCTTCGCATCGGCTAGGTCTTTTCTTTCCTGCCTTTTCTTCTCCCCTTCCATTTCCTCCCGTGCTGACTTTTCCTTTTTATCAATAGCCTCAATACATTCATACTTTTCTTGTTTAAGTTTGTCTAAGTGGTCTTGAATTGCGGTTCTCGTGTTCTGTTCAATCTCTGACAAGCTTTGAACTTTTTTCTTGTCTTCCCGCTTTGTCTTCGCCCTCTTTGCTTTTGGTTTGTTCAAATATTTCATAAACAGCTTAACAATTTGAAGTGTTGATAAGTCATTTGTTTTCTTTCCAAAGTTTAGATATGCTCGTTTGCCCTTTACTTTGATATATGGCCGACCATCTTTCGTTCTGTATATTCTCGGCGGTCTTTGTTTAGGTTTCTTTTTCGGCTTCACTACCATTGACCTCCGTTTTTGGTGTTCGTATATTATTAGTAAAAAAATAATGGAAAGTTTAGTTTTTTATTATCTGCGTGGTTTTAAAATTTAAGTGCCCCACGAACTCGTTGCTTGCCGTATTCCATATCGCTCGCAACCTTTTGAACTTTGCCCGCATAAGGAACACCAACTCTATCCAAAGCACCAGCGAAGCGAGAGATTGTTTTGTCTTTTTTCAAATAGTTATTAATATTCCTAAATGTATTGCCAACTTTTTCCCAGTTTATTTTACCTCCCTTTTGACCACAACCCTTTTGTTTCTTGCGACCAGTTTTCTTTTTTCCGCCCGCCATTGTGTTTGAGTTTCTTGTTATTTTTCCGACTGTTGGAATGACTTCAACCCTTGTTGTTTTCACGACCATTATAATATATGAAAAAAAAATAATTAATAATAAATTACAAAAATCGTTTCTTGAAATATTGACTATCGCAAGCGATAGTTGAAATTTTGCCTCAGTTCGTCCGATACAGAATCAACATACAAAAAGTTAAACCTCTCTTTGGTCGCCTCGTGATATTTTTCTATGAAGTATTCAAGGTCGTAGCCTAGGTCCAAATGTTTGTACACGAGTTCTATTTTATCCTGAGACTGTCCAGGAAAAATAAGGAGGTAGTCCAGCTGTTTAATCGCCTCTGGCCGTAAGTCGTTTAGATACTGCGAACTCATAATCACCTTTGACTTGTAGTGTCTATTTTTTTTCAACAGGTCGCTCACGGACTTATCCCTTAAACCTGAGCCGAGGTCATCTAAGACGAACACGACTTCTGGTGTAATATATTTGCTCGGTCTCTCCACTTTTTCGCCTCCATCCTGCTTCTTATTCTCTTCTTTTCCAAAATAAAGAAACTTCGGCTTCGGTTCTTCTTTATCGTCTTGAACAATCTCGCCTTCTTCTTGCTCTTCGTCGGGTTTATTCAGTTTGTCTAACTCGTAATCAATCACACTGTATCCGTCCGTTTTCAAATATGTGTATATAGCCATCGGGTTTCCCTTCTTCTTGAAGTGCTTCACCATTTCTTTGTAGATGTGGTCCTTGTGTATTGTGCTGGCGATAATAACAATACGAGTCCGTCGTTCTTTTCAGGATTTCAAACAGTGCGGTCGTCTTACCACTCTTCTTGCGAGCGAGAAGAACAATATTGGCATACGGTTCATCAAATAACTTATATCCTTTTGCCAACTTCTCGCCATCTCCGTTTTGCTTGACTGGTCTAACTCGTATATCGTTAATTTTTTCCATTGTAAGAGCTTTTTTTCAAAAAACCTCCTACAACCTCAAAAAACTATTGCGAAGCGTATACATAGAAAAATATATTTTTTATTTTACTGGCAGGGTCGTAGGGGGGAGCAGGCCCCTACCCGAGAAATTCTAAACAAATAACAATTCTTCCAGCTAGCTGGTCGGTCTCAATATTGCCATTGTCTGTTTTAAGCACTTTAAATGTATAAACACCATCTGTCCAGCCTACTACTCCCAAGTTAAATAGCCGAGATTGGAAATGTTCGCAGTGTTGCTATCAGCGAATGTTCCAATAATCCCAATGCGGTCCATATAAAGGATTTTTGTTTTCGTCTCCGTCGTATTATTCATATAGTGGATAAACTTAACATTCATTCTGGTTGGGGTAAAGTTCATTTGAATTGTTTTGTCAAATGTCTTACTGCCATTAACCCCGCCTGGAAAATCATTACTTAGAAAAATAATCTTTTGGTATTTATAGTCTGCCATTGTGATGCCCTCTATATTTACATTTATAAACTTTTTATTAATTAATATTTCCGCTCGGACTGCCTGCGATTTCTATTCACGGGTCAGTGAGAAAAAAATGAAAGCTGTCTTTATTGTATTCAAAAAGGAATAGAAACAAATTTTAAATGTGTTTTCATAAATAACGGAAATAATGCTTGTCGTAGTTTTGATGAAGCTATTCCGCTAATCTGTGCTGGTGATGCTTCTTGGTATAAAACTCAACTATATGAATGCTCACTTCTTACTTGAAGAAGGTGATGGAAGGCAAATACCAATCAATAGTGTTAAAATACCGACATAAGTGTTGGCAACCTCGCACGGTAAGTTCTTTTCAGACAACCTCACGATACAAAGGGTTATAATAGCGATAATTATTCCCATTTGAAACAGATACTTAATAAGTCTGCTGTCGGTCGGTCTGTTTTTTATACAACAACAATTCCAGTTATCTTCCAATTCGTGCTCTACTTTTTTTTCTTCATTCTTCAATGAAATATCCAAAACACGATTTTTTAATTCTGGTGTTAGTTCGCCATCTACCATATCAATGAGTGGAGGTGGAGGGTGTAATCTAGGGGGCATTGTAATTACGGATTTAGGCTAATTGGTTTTTTTAATCGGCTATATCATTAGTTAGATTATTATTTTGCTTTTCTAAATAAATTACCTTTTCTGATAACTCCTGTGTTGCCTTAACTATTGGTGCTATTAAATCAAAATAATTCATTGTTTTTAATTCTTCTGTTGTCCCGTCATCTTTTGACACTTTATGGTCTTCAACTGGATTAAAACATATTAATTTTTTTCAACTAATTCTTCAATATCCTGAGCAATAAATCCGCAGTTCTCTCTTTTTGATTCTCTAAGTTTGAAGCACTTTGGTTTAAGAGCATTGATAAAATCTAAACCGCAGAATTTGATATCCCTTATATCAGTTTTATGTCGCCTGTCAGAAGTATTAACAATACCAGCACTTGTAAGTGTTGCTCTCGTGTTTGAACCTGTGGTTTGAAAATAACAAGTGCCGTATTCCTTAAAATACATTTGATCTGAGTTTCTCTTACAAAATATGCCGTGGTTGGTGTCAGCCCAACATATACCACATGTAGTTGTCGTGCCGTCTGTAAAGAAAAGTGTACCATTAGTGTTATTAATCGTTACGCCGTTGTCTGTTTGAAAGGCACCTTTGCTCCACAAAAATCCATCGTTTCCTCTCAATGACATTAAGGCAGTATTTGAATGATTTTCCCATACAAAATCATTAGACACATCATTCCCACATCTAAATCTTAGAGCATGACTACTAAACCCATTTCCCGCTGGTGCTGATGCTGTTCCACTTAATGCAGTATTCCCCCCAGTAGAAGACGCCATATATATTCCCCAGTTTGAATCACTAGCATCCCACATAAATATTCCGCGGTTATTGCCACCGTCTGTTGATCCTTGTATTCCTATTTTGCATCCTGAGTTTGCTGTTATAATCCCCGCATTACTTATGTTCATTGCCTCAGACCAAGTTATGGCTCCTCCAAGTGATACTCCTGATTTGTAGTTAAAAGCGAGAGTTCATCACTCATTTTGTATATTTGAAAGTTTGAGCCCGGGTCGCTTGATTTCCAGCCACCTCCCTCCCAATAACTATCAAAACTCAAAGTAATATTGTCCTGACTATAATTCAATAATTGGAATGTGGGATAAACTGATGTATGAACGAATGCTTGAATATGTGGGCCATTCGCATTGCCTTCTGTTCCATATAATTCTAAACCTCCTGTCGCGCCTGTTCCTTTTGTGTTTCTGCCTACTATACACGGGATGCCTAATGAAGTTGCTAATTTTCCGCTAAATTCTTTTGTCCCTGCTATTGTTTGGTTTCCCGTTAATTTTACATTCTGTCCGTCTAGTGTATCTACATAACCTTTTGTCGCCCCGTCTGTTGATGCTGATGGAGTGGCTAAGTTTGTTATGCTTTGACTTTTTAAGTCAATCCCCGCATTAGCCGTTATCAATCCGCTGGCTGTTAACGTGGTTCCTGTTAATTCCGCACTCGCCGTGATTAAGCCACTTGCTGATATTGCTCCGCTTGTTGTTAATGTGTAGCTCGTCATATTTCTAATCAATGTTACATCATAATTATATGTCTCATAATCAAAATACAAACTGGCTATACGAGGTTGGCTTCTAAATGATGTTCCGCCACTACCCGTCTTATTTACTACAAATATAATATATCTAGCAGAAGCATTTGAAGCAGGAGAATATGTTTTAGTTGTTTGTGAAGCCCAAGCCTCGCCACTCCTGCTGTCCCATAAGGTGTAAGTCGCGTTGTCTGTGCTTACTCCAACATACCAAATGCTCGGTGTTGTTTCAATGTAATTAGCAGACGAAGACCTGACATAAGAGTTTTTTATCTTGTATATTGCTCCTAAATCAATTTTTATATATTCGCCTGTGTATGCTGTTCCTCCAAAAGTATTCGTAGTTGCTGGTGTTCTATTATAAACTCCCGTCGTGTCGTTGTAATATATAGCAGTGCTCCAATAATCATTCTGGTCGGAATTAAAAGCATAATATGCTGGATAATATTCATTAGAAGCAGAAGCGACGAATGGAGAAGGTGAAGAATTGGTTGTCATAGTCTGCGGACCCGAATACATAGTAAAAGCAGAAGCACCATATTTTACATCTCCCGTCATTGTTCCACCTGATAAAGCAAGAAAGGCTAACGAACCAGTGGAATTTACCCAGTTTGAGCCGTTGTATGTTAATAATTGGCAGTTTGCGGGTGTTGTAATAACTACATCGCTGTGTGTGTCTATGCTACCATCCGCGGATACTTTCGCCTTATTCGCATCGTGATCTGTAAACAAAGTCGAAACGACTCTACCATTTAGCGAACCCACATTTGTTATGTTTTGGCTATTCATATTTAATCCACCCGTCATGTTTGCTGTTCCATCTATTCTTAGAAATGGAGAGTTCTGGTTTCGCCATTGGCCTGTTGAATAGATAAGCAATTGATTGTCTGCTGCAGTTGATATGATAACATCGCTGTGTGTATCAATAGACCCATCGGCTGATACTTTCGCTTTATTCGCATCGTGTTCCGTGAATAAAGTTGAAACAACTCTACCATTTAGCGAATCCACATTTGTTATGTTTTGACTATTCATGTTTAATCCGCCAGTCATATTGGCAGTGCAGTCTAATCTTAGAAATGGAGAGTTCTGGTTTCGCCATTGTCCAGTGCTGTAAATAAGTAGTTGATTATCTGCCGCGGTTGCTATTGTCACATCGCTATGTGTGTCTATTGAACCATCTGCCGATACTTTTGCCTTGTTCGCATCGTGCTCCGTAAATAAAGTTTAGACAACCCTACCATTTAGCGAACCCACATTTGTTATGTTTTGACTATTCATGTTTAATCCGCCAGTCATGTTTGCTGTCACATCTAATCTAAGAAACGAGGAGTTTGTATTTCTCCATTGCCCAGTGCTATAAATAAGTAGTTGATTATCTGCAGCAGTTGCTATGGTCACATCGCTATGTGTATCAATACTGCCATCTGCTGACACTTTTGCTTTGTTCGCATCATGCTCTGTAAATAAAGTTGAGACGGTCCTACCATTTAGTTGACCAACATTTGTTATATTTTGACTGTTCATATTTAGTCCGCCCGTCATGTTTGCCGTTCCATCTAATCTAAGAAAAGGTGAAGCAACATTTCTCCATTACCCTGTGCTATAAATAAGCAGTTTATTATCGGCGGGTGTGCTCGTAATTAACACATCGCTGTGTGTGTCTATTGAACCATCTGCGGACACTTTCGCATTGTTCGCTATGTGCTCCGTTATCCAATCATCAACATCTTTTGTATTCAATAAATTAACTCCTGTTATGTTCAAATAACCGCCCATACTAATATTGCCTGTTTCATCCACATTTATCGGAAAGGTTTTATTTACCTAGTTTATAGAATTATATGTTAGATAACTATTTATCGCCACTGGTGCTGTAATGACAACATCGGAAAGAGTATCAATTGAGCCTAAGTAAGTATTCCTCCATTTACAGTCTACATCGTTGTATGTTAAGTATTGACCGACCGCTTGTGCTGATATGCTAGTGTCTATCAAATTGTATAAACTGGTTTGATGCGGATTAGATGTATTAGAACGGTGCTGAGTTGAGGCTTTAACCTCGTCATTGTCCCTTACTCGTTGCTCTGTATAATATAGATTTTTTCCTTCTTTGATGTCTGATGTTGATTTGGTAGCTAGTCTCGCATCAAATCGTCCGTCAGTATAGTAAAGATTTATCGGGACGGCATCTTCTGGCACCCTATCAGTGTTTAAGCATGTAATATTAGTATTCGTTAAGTCTAAGTTAAGTATGTAGAGCGAGTCGCAGGTTAAGTCATTCAAACCCAACAGACTTTTGAATTGACTCATTGTATATATTTTGAATAATAATTAATCAGAATAAAAATTATTTTTGGTTAGATATACAACCAAAACAAACGATGCATAGAGGTAATAGAGAGATTGCAATAAAGAACCTTGAAAAAGCGAATGTAATGAAGAAACAGTGAGAGGCAGAGAAATTTTGAAAGGGCTAAGGAATTACTCGCGGAGGAAGAGGCGAAGAATGTGAAAGAAATGAATGATGACGAGAAGATGGACCACATCACTAAGAAGCAGTTGGCTAAGGATATGATTGATGGTAGGGACGGTGAGCAAATTAAGGAGAGTAGTGAAAGCGAAGAAGAGGTTGAACAGGACTTTGCTGATATTGTTGCCCGACGGGTTGCGGGTATGAAATTAAAGACCAAACAGAAAAAAAGAAAGTAGTAAAAAAGAAAGTGGAAGAAGAGAGCGAGGACAGCGAAAGCGAAAGTGAGGAAGAAGAACAGCCTAAGAAGGGTAAATGCAAGAAATCTAAAATATCAGTTAATGTTTATAACCACCAACTCGAGAAACCAAAAAAAGAAAACAATGATACATCTAAAATTTTGCTCAAGTTCTAATACAATGGACAGTATAAAAAACCTACTATTAGATGTTCGTTTACACATTATGGAATATCTATAATCATCGTGATTACGACTTC
>WBZZ01002798.1:95000-112500 GCA_019918135.1 Paulinella micropora
ACCATCTGGGCCCTGGCGCCAGTTCGATTCCCGTCGGTGCCACCAGTATTTTCATTGAACATACCTGTCTATTTCTGGACCAGTATTTTCATTGAACATACCGGCCCGTCTGGAAGTGTTGGAACTGCCCTTGCGGGGGTGTCATTAGAGCTTATCGTCAATTCTTCGTACTCCCCTCACGGGTGAGACGATGGAGGCGCATGTGCAGAAATGCATCAGCCATTGACAGAGAAGCACTATTATTATTATTATTATTATTATATCTGGGCCCTGTCGCCAGTTCGATTCCCGTCGGTGCCACCAGTATTTTCATTGAACATACCGGTCCGTCTGGACCAGTATTTTCATTGAACATACCGGCCCGTCTGGAAGTGTTGGAACTGCCCTTGCGGGGGTGTCATTAGAGCTTATCGTCAATTCTTCGTACTCCCCTCACGGGTGAGACGATGGAGGCGCATGTGCAGAAATGCATCAGCCATTGACAGAGAAGCACTATTATTATTATTTATTATTATTTATTATTATTATTATTATTATTATTTAGGGAGTACATAGGCCATCGGTCCCTTTCCATGGGCTGATTGGTATAAAGCTCCCTAGAGAAATGTTCTATGCCGTCACTTCCTTTATTCCACCGATTGGTGTGGAGACTTTCCTTATGGAATGGAGGACTGGATGCACATGGCCTTTTGGCTCAGCAATTGGCAGACGATACATACATACATACATACATACATATTATTATTATTATTATTATTATTATTATTATTATTATTATTATTATGGACACCGTGATAGCCCAGTGGTCAAGTTCTACCATCTGGGCCCTGTCGCCAGTTCGATTCCCGTCGGTGCCACCAGTATTTTCATTGAACATACCGGTCTATTTCTGGACCAGTATTTTCATTGAACATACCGGCCCGTCTGGAAGTGTTGGAACTGCCCTTGCGGGGGTGTCATTAGAGCTTATCGTCAATTCTTCGTACTCCCCCTCACGGGTGAGACGATGGAGGCGCATGTGCAGAAATGCATCAGCCATTGACAGAGAAGCACTATTATTATTATTATTATTATTATTATTATTATTGCCTTGGAGTGTTGACTGTGACATATTTGAGGGAAATCCCGATGAAAAAACCTAGTCACACTTGCTAAACAGAGTTCCAGCCCAATGGCCTCAAGGCGTTAAACTGTGACGCCAACTCATAACCCTTTGGTGGTAGATGCTGGGGAGGAGGGTCGTTGCGCGCGTAAAAGATCTTAAACTCCGCATATGCTGGTTGATAGCCCAGGACCCAGCAGACACCAGATTGTTATGGGTGGGGTTTCGAGGCAGCTCTAGCAACCGCGCTTGGTGTATGCACTTGCACATTCGGTGACGTCTTGCAAGAGGTTGCTGGGACTGCGGAATAACCTCGGCTTAGTGCAGTCTTGCCCTCAGGAGCTCCATCGGTGGCCCCGATCATCAGGCGAGAGACTGACACGGGGGGTGGAGGACCTCGAACAAGGGTATTGGAGGCTTATGTCCGTTGAGGATATGCCATTAGCTGCATCAGTACGCCTCAGATATAGTAAATCTGCCTTGGAGTGTTGACTGTGACATATTTGAGGGAAATCCCGATGAAAAAACCTAGTCACACTTGCTAAACAGAGTTCCAGCCCAATGGCCTCAAGGCGTTAAACTGTGACGCCAACTCATAACCCTTTGGTGGTAGATGCTGGGGAGGAGGGTCGTTGCGCGCGTAAAAGATCTTAAACTCCGCATATGCTGGTTGATAGCCCAGGACCCAGCAGACACCAGATTGTTATGGGTGGGGTTTCGAGGCAGCTCTAGCAACCGCGCTTGGTGTATGCACTTGCACATTCGGTGACGTCTTGCAAGAGGTTGCTGGGACTGCGGAATAACCTCGGCTTAGTGCAGTCTTGCCCTCAGGAGCTCCATCGGTGGCCCCGATCATCAGGCGAGAGACTGACACGGGGGGGTGGAGGACCTCGAACAAGGGTATTGGAGGCTTATGTCCGTTGAGGATATGCCATTAGCTGCATCAGTACGCCTCAGATATAGTATTATTATTATTATTATTATTATTATTATTATTATTATTATTATTATTATTATTATTATTATTATTATTATTATTATTATTATTATTAGTGGCACCGCGATAGCCCAGTGGTTAAGGTCTACCATCTGGGACCTGTCGCCAGTTCGATTCCCGTCGGTGCCACCAGTATTTTCATTGAACATTCCGGTCCGTCTGGACCAGTATTTTCATTGAACATACCGGTCCGTCTGGAAGTGTTGGAACTGCCCTTGCTGGGGTGTCATTAGAGCCTATCGTCAATTCTTCGTACTCCCCTCACGGGTGAGACGATGGAGGCGCATGTGCAGAAATGCATCAGCCATTGACAGAGAAGCACTATTATTATTATTATTATTATTATTATTATTATTATTATTATTATTATTATTATTATTATTATTATCATTATTATTATCATTATTATCATTATTATTATTATCCCTGAAAGGTGTTGGAGTAGGGGGTGGAGGGTTTGGGGGAGGGGACATTGGAAATTGTGTTCCTTTCCCCCCCCCCCCCCCCAAACCCCTATCCCTATAAATCATGGTTTGTGGGAACCAGGAGTTGGGAGCTCATATTGGCAGGGTGTCCAGCCCCGGACTCGATGTTGATACTGATATAATTTTTTTTGGAATTCACGCAAATATTCGCGTTAGGGGAGTGTCCTGAATGCTAAATTCCTTTTTTTTGGCCTATTTTCTGCACCCCCTGTCCATATAAATCATGGTTTGTGGGAACCAGAAGTTGGGAGCTCATATTTGCAGGATGGCTTGCCCGAGACTTGATGTTGATGCTGATATAATTTCTTTGGAATTCACGCAAATATTTGTTTAGGGAAGTGTCCTGAATGCCAAATTTCTTGTTTTTTGGGAGTACTTGCCGGTACATCCGGCAATTGAACGTACCCTGTCGACGGGGAAGGGGGTGTCCGGGGGGCCCTCCCCCCGGGAACCCAAGCCCTGCAATTGTACGTACCCCACGCGAATTAGCCGGCACCAAAATCAATCGCTGAGAATGCTCCAAGGCTGTAAGACTTGTGCCAGAAGGGTTTATGCCGGTTACCTCCGGCAATTGAACGTACCTGTCGACTGTGGAGAGGGGGGGGGTCCGGAGGGCCCTTCCCCCCGGGAACCCAAGCCTTGTTGTACGTACCCCACGCGGATTAGCCGGCACAAAAATGAATGACTGAGAATGCTCCAAGGCTCTAACAGTTGTCCCAGAAGGGTTTATGCCGGTTACCTCCGGTAATTGAACGTACCCTGTCGACTGTGGAAAGGGGGGGTTCGGGTGGCCCCGCAAGTGTACGTACCCGAAGCAAATTTGCCTGCACCAAAATGAATGGCTGAGAATGCTCCAAGGCTCTAAAAGTTGTGCTAGCCAGGTTGGGAGGCTGATTTTTTGGTTTTCACAACCTCGGGACGCGCTCTAGGTAGTGAACCAGTTGAAAAAAATATTTACGAAGATTTTGGCAAAGCAGCTGCCAAAATGAATGACTGAGAATGCTCCAAGTCTCTAGGAGTTGTGCCAGAGGGGCTTAGAGGCTGCTTCTTTGAGTTTTCGCAAGCTTGTCACGAGCTTGCCACGAAGCCATGGCTGGTACCTTGGGCAATTGAACGTACCCTGTCGAAGGGGAAAGGAGGGGTCGGCCATTGTACGTACCCAGCCCGGCAATTGTACGTACTCACCGAAGCAATGGTCATTGAAGCCATGGTCACCAAAGTCATGGTCACCGAAGCCATGGCTTTCGGATATTGTATTTACCCTGCCCGGCAATTGTACGTACTCACCAAAGCCATGATTACGAAGCCAAGGGGGGGGGGGGGGGGGGAAGGGTGCGCGAAGCGCACCGCAAACCATCCTTTGAGGTGTTGGCGCAGCCCCTAGTTATTATCAATTATTATTATTAATTATTATTATTATTATTATTATTATTATTATTATTATTATTATTATTATTATTATTATTATTATTATTATTATTATTATTATTATTATTATTATTCAGCCCAATGGCCTCAAGGCGTTAAACTGTGACGCCAACTCATAACCCTTTGGTGGTAGATGCTGGGGAGGAGGGTCGTTGCGCGCATAAAAGATCTTAAACTCCGCATATGCTGGTTGATAGCCCAGGACCCAGCAGACACCAGATTGTTATGGGTGGGGTTTCGAGGCAGCTCTAGCAACCGCGCTTGGTGTATGCACTTGCACATTCGGTGACGTCTTGCAAGAGGTTGCTGGGACTGCGGAATAACCTCGGCTTAGTGCAGTCTTGCCCTCAGGAGCTCCATCGGTGGCCCCGATCATCAGGCGAGAGACTGACACGGGGGGGTGGAGGACCTCGAACAAGGGTATTGGAGGCTTATGTCCGTTGAGGATATGCAATTAGCTGCATCAGTACGCCTCAGATATAGTAAATCTGCCTTGGAGTGTTGACTGTGACATATTTGAGGGAAATCCCGATGAAAAAACCTAGTCACACTTGCTAAACAGAGTTCCAGCCCAATGGCCTCAAGGCGTTAAACTGTGACGCCAACTCATAACCCTTTGGTGGTAGATGCTGGGGAGGAGGGTCGTTGCGCGCGTACAAGATCTTAAACTCCGCATATGCTGGTTGATAGCCCAGGACCCAGCAGACACCAGATTGTTATGGGTGGGGTTTCGAGGCAGCTCTAGCAACCGCGCTTGGTGTATGCACTTGCACATTCGGTGACGTCTTGCAAGAGGTTGCTGGGACTGCGGAATAACCTCGGCTTAGTGCAGTCTTGCCCTCAGGAGCTCCATCGGTGGCCCCGATCATCAGGCGAGAGACTGACACGGGGGGGTGGAGGACCTCGAACAAGGGTATTGGAGGCTTATGTCCGTTGAGGATATGCCATTAGCTGCATCAGTACGCCTCAGATATAGTATTATTATTATTATTATTATTATTATTATTATTATTATTATTATTGGACACCGCGATAGCCCAGTGGTCAAGTTCTACCATCTGGGCCCTGTCGCCAGTTCGATTCCCGTCGGTGCCACCAGTATTTTCTTTGAACATACCGATCCGTCTGGACCAGTATTTTCATTGAACATACCGGCCCGTCTGGAAGTGTTGGAACTGCCCTTGCGGGGGTGTCATTAGAGCTTATCGTCAATTCTTCGTACTCCCCTCACGGATGAGACGATGGAGGCGCATGTGCAGAAATGCATCAGCCATTGACAGAGAAGCACTATTATTATTATTATTATTATTATTATTATTATTATTATTATTGTTTGGACACCGTGATAGCCCAGTGGTCAAGTTCTACCATCTGGGCCCTGTCGCCAGTTCGATTCCCGTCGGTGCCACCAGTATTTTCATTGAACATACCGGTCCGTCTGGAAGTGTTGGAACTGCCCTTGCGGGGGTGTCATTAGAGCCTATCGTCAATTCTTCGTACTCCCCTCACGGGTGAGACGATGGAGGCGCATGTGCAGATTTGCATCAGCCATTGACAGAGAAGCACTATTATTATTATTATTATTATTATTATTATTATTATTATTATTATTATTATTATTATTATCCCTGAAAGGTGTTGGTGAAGGGGGTGGGGGGTTTGGGGGGAGGGGGAAAATGAAAATTGTGCACCCCCGCACCCCCCACCCCGCATTTTCGCACCCCTGTCGCTATAAATCATGGTTTGTCGGAACGACGAGTTCTGAGCTCATATTTGCAGGGTGGCTAGCCCCAGACTCGATGTTGAGCTGATGTGATTTTTTTGGAATTCACGCAAATATTTGCGTTAGGGGTCCTGAATGCCAAAATTCCTTAATTTTTTTGGCCTTTTTTTGCACCCCCCCAACCCGACAAATCATGGTTTGTGTGAACCAGGAGGAGTTGGGAGCTCATATTGACAGGGTAGCTAGCCCCAGACTCGATGTTGATGCTGGTATACTTTTTTTTTTGGAATTCACGCAAATATTTGCGTTAGGGGAGTGTCCTGAATGCCAAATTTCCTTGTTTTTTAGCAGTACTTGCCGGTGCCTCCTGCAATCGAACGTACCCTGTAGACGGGGCAGGGGGGTCCGGGGGCCCTTCCCCCGGGAACCCCAGCCTGGCGATTGTACGTACCCGTTCGTCGCGGGTGGCACGCACACCAGAAAATTGAGGTCTTGTGCCACCAGGCGCCCTCCGGCAATTGAACGTACCCTGTCGACGGGGCAGGGCGTGTCCGTGGGGCCCTTCCCCCGGGAACCCCAGGCCTGTGATTGTACGTACCCGTTCTGGTCGCGGGTGGCACCCACACCTGAAAATTGAGGTTGTTTGGCCACCAGGCGCCCTTTGCGGCACCTCCGGCATTCGTACCCTGTCGAAGGGAAAGGGGGGGTCCGGGGGAGCACTGCGATTGTACGTACCCGTTCTGGTCGCGGGTGGCACCCACACCTGAAAATTGAGGTTTTTGCCACCAGGCGCCCTTTGCGGCACCTCCGGCAATTCAACGTACCCTGTCGAAGGAAAAGGGGGCGGGAGGTCCGGGGGCCCTCCAAAAAAGGATAAGGGTGGGGTTGGCGGGGTTTGGTGCGCGAAGCGCACCGCCAAACCATCCTTTCAGGTGTTGGGCAGCCCCTAGTTATTATAGTTATTATTATTGTTATTATTATTATTATTATTCAGCATTATAGTTATTATTATTGTTATTATTATTATTATTATTCAGCCCAATGGCCTCAAGGCGTTAAACTGTGACGCCAACTCATAACCCTTTGGTGGTAGATGCTGGGGAGGAGGGTCGTTGCGCGCGTAAAAGATCTTAAACTCCGCATATGCTGGTTGATAGCCCAGGACCCAGCAGACACCAGATTGTTATGGGTGGGGTTTCGAGGCAGCTCTAGCAACCGCGCTTGGTGTATGCACTTGCACATTCGGTGACGTCTTGCAAGAGGTTGCTGGGACTGCGGAATAACCTCGGCTTAGTGCAGTCTTGCCCTCAGGAGCTCCATCGGTGGCCCCGATCATCAGGCGAGAGACTGACACGGGGGGGTGGAGGACCTCGAACAAGGGTATTGGAGGCTTATGTCCGTTGAGGATATGCCATTAGCTGCATCAGTACGCCTCAGATATAGTATTATTATTATTATTATTATTATTATTATTATTGGACACCGCGATAGCCCAGTGGTCAAGTTCTACCATCTGGGCCCTGTCGCCAGTTCGATTCCCGTCGGTGCCACCAGTATTTTCTTTGAACATACCGATCCGTCTGGACCAGTATTTTCATTGAACATACCGGCCCGTCTGGAAGTGTTGGAACTGCCCTTGCGGGGGTGTCATTAGAGCTTATCGTCAATTCTTCGTACTCCCCTCACGGGTGAGACGATGGAGGCGCATGTGCAGAAATGCATCAGCCATTGACAGAGAAGCACTATTATTATTATTATTATTATTATTATTATAATTATTATCCCTGAAAGGTGTTGGAGAAGGGGGTGGGGGTTTAGCCTATTTTCTGCTCTCCCATCGGAATAAATCATGGTTTGTGGGAACCAGGAGGAGTTGGGAGCTCATATTGGCAGGGTGGTTAGCAGCAGACTCGATCTTGATGCTGGTATAATTTTTTTGGAATTCACGCAAATACTTGCGTTAGGGGAGTGTCCTGAATGCCAAAATTCCTTTTTTTAGCAGTACTTGCCGGTGCCTCCGGATATTCAACGCACCCTGTCGACGGGGCAGGGGGGGCCGGTCCCCCCGGGAACCCCAGCCCTGCCATTGTACATACCCGTTTTGGTCGCGGATGGCACCCAATACCCGATACCTCTAGGTGCGCTCTCTTCGGAGATAAAAAAATTTTGGTGGCGGGTGGCACAAAAACCAGAGATTTTAGGTTTTTGTGCCACCAGAGCTTACACTTGCGTTCTGCTGGTACCTCCGGCAATTGAACGTACCCTGTCGACGGGGAAGAGGTGGTCCGGGGGGCCCTCTCCCCCCGGGAACCCCAGCCCGGGGGGGGGGGGGGAGGGTAGGGTGCGCGAAGCGCACCGCAAACCATCCTTTCAGGTGTTGGCGCAGCCCCTAATTATTATTATTATTATTATTATTATTATTATTATTATTATTATTATTATTATTATTATTATGGACACCGTGATAGCCCAGTGGTCAAGTTCTACCATCTGGGCCCTGTCGCCAGTTCGATTCCCGTCGGTGCCACCAGTATTTTCATTGATCATACCGGTCTATTTCTGGACCAGTATTTTCATTGAACATACCGGCCCGTCTGGAAGTGTTGGAACTGCCCTTGCGGGGGTGTCATTAGAGCTTATCGTCAATTCTTCGTACTCCCCTAACGGGTGAGACGATGGAGGCGCATGTGCAGAAATGCATCAGCCATTGACAGAGAAGCACTATTATTATTATTATTATTATTATTATTATTATTATTATTATTATTATTATTATTATTATTATTATTATTATTATTGCCCTGTCGCCAGTTCGATTCCCGTCGGTGCCACCAGTATTTTCATTGAACATACCGGTCCGTCTGGACCGGTATGTTCATTGAACATACCGGTCCGTCTGGAAGTGTTGGAACTGCCCTTGCGGGGGTGTCATTAGAGCCTATCGTCAATTCTTCGTACTCCCCTCACGGGTGAGACGATGGAGGCGCATGTGCAGAAATGCATCAGCCATTGACAGAGAAGCACTATTATTATTATTATTATTATTATTATTATTATTATTATTATTATTATTATCCCTGAAAGGTGTTGGTCAAGGGGGTGGGGTGTTTGGGGGGAGGGGGAAAAATGAAAATTGTGCACCCCCCCACCATTTCCGCACCCCTGTCTGAATAAATCATGGTTTGTGGGAACGAGGAGGAGTTGGGAGCTCATATTTGCAGGGTGGCTAGCCACAGACTCGATGTTGATGCTGATATGATTTTTTTGGAATTCACGCAAATATTTGCGTTAAGACAGTGTCCTGAATGCCAAAATTCCTTGGTTTTTTTTGCACCCCAAGGGGAATAAATCATGGTTTGTGTGAACCAGGAGGAGTTGGGAGCTCATATTGGCAGGGTGGTTAGCCCCAGACTTGATCTTGATGCTGATATAATTTCTTTGGAATTCACGCAAATATTTGCGTTAGGGGAGTGTCCTGAATGCCAAAATTCCTTTTTTTTGGCCTTTTTTTGCACCTCGCCTTGGAATAAATCATGGTTTGTGTGAACCAGGAGTTGGGAGCTCATATTGGCAGGGTAGCTAGCCCAAGACTCGATCTTGATGCTGATATAATTTCTTTTGAATTCACGCAAATATTTGCGTTAGGGGAGTGTCCTGAATGCCCAAATTCCTTGTTTTTTTTTGGCCTTTTTTTGCACCCCCCAATCCCTATAAATCATGGTTTGTGGGAACCAGGAGGAGTTGGGAGCTCATATTGGCAGGATGGTTAGCCCCGGACTCGATCTTGATGCTGGTATAATTTTTTTGGAATTCACGCAAATATTTGCGTTAGGGGAGTCTCCTGAATGCCAAATTTCCTTGTTTTTTTGGCAGTACTTGCCGGTGCCTCCGGCAATTGCCCTGTCGACGGGGCAGGGGGGGTCCGGGGCCCTCCCCCCGGAAACCTCAGCCCTGTGATTGTACATACCCGTTCTGGTCGCGGGTGGCACCCAACCTGAAAATTGAGGTTTTTTTGCCACCAGGCGCCCTTTGCGGCACCTCCGGCGATTCAACGTACCCTGTCGAAGGGAAAGGGAGCGGGAGGGGAGCAAGGGGGGGGGTGTGTCTGGGAGCCCTCCAAAAAGTGATAAGAAGTGGGGCTGGCGGGGTTTGGTGCGCGATTTCGCGCACCGGTAAACCATCCTTTCAGGTGTTGGCGCAGCCCCTAGTTATTATTATTATTATTATTATTATTATTATTATTATTATTCTGGACACCGTGATAGCCCAGTGGTCAAGTTCTACCATCTGGGCCCTGTCGCCAGTTCGATTCCCGTCGGTGCCACCAGTATTTTCATTGAACATACCGGTCTATTTCTGGACCAGTATTTTCATTGAACATACCGGCCCGTCTGGAAGTGTTGGAACTGCCCTTGCGGGGGTGTCATTAGAGCTTATCGTCAATTCTTCGTACTCCCCTCACGGGTGAGACGATGGAGGCGCATGTGCAGAAATGCATCAGCCATTGACAGAGAAGCACTATTATTATTATTATTATTATTATTATTATTATTATTTATGGACACCGTGATAGCCCAGTGGTCAAGTTCTACCATCTGGGCCCTGTCGCCAGTTCGATTCCCGTCGGTGCCACCAGTATTTTCATTGAACATACCGATCCGTCTGGACCAGTATTTTCATTGAACATACCGATCCGTCTGGACCAGTATTTTCATTGAACATACCGGCCCGTCTGGAAGTGTTGGAACTGCCCTTGCGGGGGTGTCATTAGAGCTTATCGTCAATTCTTCGTACTCCCCTCACGGGTGAGACGATGGAGGCGCATGTGCAGAAATGCATCAGCCATTGACAGAGAAGCACTATTATTATTATTATTATTATTATTATTATTATTGGACACCGTGATAGCCCAGTGGTCAAGTTCTACCATCTGGGCCCTGTCGCCAGTTCGATTCCCGTCGGTGCCACCAGTATTTTCATTGAACATACCGGTCCGTCTGGGAGTGTTGGAACTGCCCGTGCGGGGGTGTCATTAGAGCCTATCGTCAATTCTTCGTACTCCCCTCACGGGTGAGACGATGGAGGCGCATGTGCAGATTTGCATCAGCCATTGACAGAGAAGCACTATTATTATTATTATTATTATTATTATTATTATTATTATTATTATTATTATTGACATATTTGAGGGAAATCCCGATGAAAAAACCTAGTCACACTTGCTAAGCAGAGTTCCAGCCCAATGGCCTCAAGGCGTTAAACTGTGACGCCAACTCATAACCCTTTGGTGGTAGATGCTGGGGAGGAGGGTCGTTGCGCGCGTAAAAGATCTTAAACTCCGCATATGCTGGTTGATAGCCCAGGACCCAGCAGACACCAGATTGTTATGGGTGGGGTTTCGAGGCAGCTCTAGCAACCGCGCTTGGTGTATGCACTTGCACATTCGGTGACGTCTTGCAAGAGGTTGCTGGGACTGCGGAATAACCTCGGCTTAGTGCAGTCTTGCCCTCAGGAGCTCCATCGGTGGCCCCGATCATCAGGCGAGAGACTGACACGGGGGGGTGGAGGACCTCGAACAAGGGTATTGGAGGCTTATGTCCGTTGAGGATATGCCATTAGCTGCATCAGTACGCCTCAGATATAGTATTATTATTATTATTATATTAGTGGCACCGCGATAGCCCAGTGGTCAAGTTCTACCATCTGGGCCCTGTCGCCAGTTCGATTCCCGTCGGTGCCACCAGTATCTTCATTGAACATACCGGTCCGTCTGGAAGTGTTGGAACTGCCCTTGCTGGGGTGTCATTAGAGCCTATCGTCAATTCTTCGTACTCCCCTCACGGGTGAGACGATGGAGGCGCATGTGCAGAAATGCATCAGCAATTGACAGAGAAGCACTATTATTATTATTATTATTATTATTATTATTATTATTATTATTATTATTATTATTATTATTATTATTATTATTATTATTATCCCTGAAAGGTGTTGGTGAAGGGGGTGGGGGGTTTGGGGGGAGGGGAAAAATGAAAATTGTGTACCCCCCCCCCCCCGCATTTTCGCACCCCTGTCCCCATAAATCATGGTTTGTGGGAACGAGGAGGAGTCGGGAGCTCATATTGGCAGGGTGGCTAGCCCCAGACTCGATGTTGATGCTGATATGATTTTTTTTTGGAATTCACGCAAATATTTGCGTTAGGGCAGTGTCCTGAATGCCAAAATTGCTTGTTTTTTGGGCCTATTTTTGCACCCCCTGTCCCTATAAATCATGGTTTGTGTGAACCAGGAGGAGTTGGGAGCTCATATTGACAGGGTAGCTAGCCCCAGTCTCGATCTTAATGCTGATATAGTTTTTTTGGAATTTATACAAATATTTGCGTTAGGGGAGTGTCCTGATGGCAAAATTCCTTGTTTTTTTGGACCTTTTTTTGCACCCCCCCCCCCCCCCGCCCCCCCCCCCATCCCCATAAAGCATGGTTTGTGGGAACCAGGAGGAGTTGGGAGCTCATATTGGCAGGGTGGCTAGCCCCAGACTCGGTGTTGATGCTGATATACTTTTTTTGGAATTGATGCAAATATTTGCGTTAGGGGAGTGTCCTGAATGCCAAAAGTGCTTGTTTTTTAGCAGCACTTGCCAGTGCCTCCGGCAATTGAACGTACCCTGTCGACGGGGCAGGGGGGCTCCGGGGGGTCCTCTCCCCGGGAACCCCAGCCCGGCGGTTGTACATACCCGTTTTGGTCGCGGGTGGCACGCACACCAGAAAATTGAGGTCTTGTGCCACCAGGCTCCCTCCGGCAATTGAACGTACCCTGTCGACGGGGCAGGGGGTCCGGGGGGGCCCTCCCCCCGGGAACCCCAGCCCGGCGTTTGTACGTACCCGTTTTGGTCGAGGGTGGCACCCACACCAGAAAATTGAGGTCTTGTGCCACCAGCTGCCGTTTGCGCACACCAGAGGAAGTTAGCGGCTGATATTTGGTGTATCTGACACTTCTTGATGAGCTCTCTTCGAAAATATAAGAATTGTGGCGCCGGGTGGCATGCACACCGGAAATGTGAGGTTTTGCGCCACCAGGCACCGTTTGCGCACACCTGAGGGAGTTTGAGGCTGATGTTTGGTGTACCCGACACCGCTCGGTGCGCTCTCTTCGGAGATAAAAAAGAACCAGAAATAAACATATCTCTGTCTGTGCGAAAGAAGAGAGAATCAATTATTGCCTGGTCACCGAGCAAATCCCGGAATTCCCCGTCGTACAGAAACCGAAAGAAAGAAGACAAGCGAGAGAGACAGAAGTCAGACAGCAAGAGGAGCTCAAAGCTTTCGAATGGAGGTTTGGTGGCGGGTGGAACAAAAACCAGAGATTTTAGGTTTTTGTGCCACCAGAGCGTACACTTGCGTTCTTCTGGTACCTCCGGTAATTGAATGTACCCTGTCGACGGGAAGGGGGGGTCCGGGGAGCCCTCCCCGCGGGAACCCCAGTCCGAGGGGGGGGGGGGGGGGGTGCGCTCCGCGCACCGCATCCGCGCACCGCAAACCATCCCTTCAGGTGTTGGCGCAGCCCTAGTTCTTATTATTATTATTATTATTATTATTATTATTTGGACACCGTGATAGCCCAGTGGTCAAGTTCTACCATCTGGGCCCTGTCGCCAGTTCGATTCCCGTCGGTGCCACCAGTATTTTCATTGTACATACCGATCCGTCTGGACCAGTATTTTCATTGAACATACCGGCCCGTCTGGAAGTGTTGGAACTGCCCTTGCGGGGGTGTCATTAGAGCTTATCGTCAATTCTTCGTACTCCCCTCACGGGTGAGACGATGGAGGCGCATGTGCAGAAATGCATCAGCCATTGACAGAGAAGCACTATTATTATTATTATTATTATTATTATTGTTGTTGTTGTTGTTATTATTATTATTATTATTATTATTTTTATTGTTATTATTATTATTATTATTATTTTGGACACCGCGATAGCCCAGTGGTCAAGTTCTACCATCTGAGCCCTGTCGCCAGTTCGATTCCCGTCGGTGCCACCAGTATTTTCATTGAACATACCGGTCTATTTCTGGACCAGTATTTTCATTGAACATACCGGCCCGTCTGGAAGCGTTGGAACTGCCCTTGCGGGGGTGTCATTAGAGCTTATCGTCAATTCTTCGTACTCCCCTCACGGGTGAGACGATGGAGGCGCATGTGCAGAAATGCATCAGCCATTGACAGAGAGGCACTATTATTATTATTATTATTATTATTATTATTATTATTATTTTGGACACCGTGATAGCCCAGTGGTCAAGTTCTACCATCTGGGCCCTGTCGCCAGTTCGATTCCCGTCGGTGCCACCAGTATTTTCATTGAACATACCGGTCTATTTCTGGACCAGTATTTTCATTGAACATACCGGCCCGTCTGGAAGTGTTGGAACTGCCCTTGCGGGGGTGTCATTAGAGCTTATCGTCAATTCTTCGTACTCCCCTCACGGGTGAGACGATGGAGGCGCATGTGCAGAAATGCATCAGCCATTGACAGAGAAGCACTATTATTATTATTATTATTATTGTTATTATTATTATGGAGGGGTGCACAGTATGGCACCCCACCGGGAAGAGGAGGTGGTTGGGCCTCTTCCCACTGGCTATGTCGTTGTGTTGGCTCCGAGGCTATGTTGTTATGTTGGTTCCGAGGCTATGTTGTTGTGTTGGTTCCGAGGCTCTGTTGTTGTGTGGGTTCCGAGGCTATGTCGATGTGGGTTCCGAGGCTATGTTGTTGTGTTGGTTCCGAGGCCATGTCGTTGTGTTGTTTTTTATAAGACATACACCACGTGGGATCAAAGGGGTATTTACATTCCGCGATCTAGGGGTGGTGACGGGTTTCGAGGCGCCCCAGATACTTACCACAAAACGTCCTCATGCGCTGGCAGACCGCATGAAATGTCTGCTACCCCTGTGAGTACCTCCATGCGGGACCTACCCAGTCTCGTGGAGCTCTCACGCGGGGAAGATCAATCATTTGTAGTTGATTTCCTGCAAGGTACCCGACACTGTGCGGGTAGTAGGGACTTCCTTTTGGGGCCTTCTATGCAGGATGGTTAGAGTCACTCTTCCCTCCCCAACATACTGACTGTAGTCCCTGTTGGGTCGAGGGATGGAGGCGCATGGCCCTCGGGCTCAGCCATGACAGATCAATATATATATATATATTATTATTATTATTATTATTATTATTATTATTATTATTATTATTATTATTATTATTATTTGGACACCGTGATAGCCCAGTGGTCAAGTTCTACCATCTGGGCCCTGTCGCCAGTTCGATTCCCGTCGGTGCCACCAGTATTTTCATTCAACATACCGGTCTATTTCTGGACCAGTATTTTCATTGAACATACCGGCCCGTCTGGAAGTGTTGGAACTGCCCTTGCGGGGGTGTCATTACAGCTTATCGTCAATTCTTCGTACTCCCCTCACGGGTGAGACGATGGAGGCGCATGTGCAGAAATGCATCAGCCATTGACAGAGAAGCACTATTATTATTATTATTATTATTATTATTTGGACACCGTGATAGCCCAGTGGTCAAGTTCTACCATCTGGGCCCTGTCGCCAGTTCGATTCCCGTCGGTGCCACCAGTATTTTCATTGAACATACCGGTCTATTTCTGGACCAGTATTTTCATTGAACATACCGGCCCGTCTGGAAGTGTTGGAACTGCCCTTGCGGGGGTGTCATTAGAGCTTATCGTCAATTCTTCGTACTCCCCTCACGGGTGAGACGATGGAGGCGCATGTGCAGAAATGCATCAGCCATTGACAGAGAAGCACTATTATTATTATTATTATTATTATTATTATTATTATTATTATTGACACCGTGATAGCCCAGTGGTCAAGTTCTACCATCTGGGCCCTGTCGCCAGTTCGATTCCCGTCGGTGCCACCAGTATTTTCATTGAACATACTCCGTCTGGACCAGTATTTTCATTGAACATACCGGCCCGTCTGGAAGTGTTGGAACTGCCCTTGCGGGGGTGTCATTAGAGCTTATCGTCAATTCTTCGTACTCCCCTCACGGGTGAGACGATGGAGGCGCATGTGCAGAAATGCATCAGCCATTGACAGAGAAGCACTATTATTATTATTATTATTATTATTATTATTATTGGACACCGTGATAGCCCAGTGGTCAAGTTCTACCATCTGGGCCCTGTCGCCAGTTCGATTCCCGTCGGTGCCACCAGTATTTTCATTGAACATACCGGTCCGTCTGGACCAGTATTTTCATTGAACATACCGGTCCGTCTGGAAGTGTTGGAACTGCCCTTGCGGGGGTGTCATTAGAGCCTATCGTCAATTCTTCGTACTCCCCTCACGGGTGAGACGATGGAGGCGCATGTGCAGAAATGCATCAGCCATTGACAGAGAAGCACTATTATTATTATTATTATTATTATTATTATTATTATTATTATTATTATTATTACCGATTTCATCATCGTTTTCCTCCCGTCTTCCCTAGCCTCTTTTTGTTCTCACCTCGTGTTGTCTTCCTGTGGCTGGGTGTGCAGCTGACCGACCAAGCCGGGCTGCCTCCCTCCTACTCTTCCGTGCTTAGGTCACATCACATGTAAATACTACATAAAGCTCACAGGAAAAGCCAACTTTTCCCGCTTAACTTGCTGTGCATACGTTCTATGTGTGCATGTGTGTTTGTGTTTGTGTGCTCCCATATCTACATTTTTTAATGCATTTGCGTGTGCATTTGTGTACCTTTTTAAAATAAAGACAGTAACTTTTGTATTTCCTTCTTTCTATCGCTAGCCAGCTAGCTACTTCTTCTCTATATCTATCTACCTGTTTATCTATCTAACTGTATGTCTATCATCATTAATGCGTTTGTACCTAGGCAAGGATCAAATGCCTTCTTCCCACCAGGTGACACATCCATACATACCTACAGATACAAACATGCACATACGCATATATACGTACGCATGCATCCATGCACAGATACGTACAATACAGACAGATATACACGTGCATGCGCGGTAGTAGACACACACATGCATGTAGACATGAATACGTATATACATATATGCGCCATCACAATTGGTGCATAGAGATCCACAAGTCATATATATATTAAACAGGTAACATGCATGCATACGCATACATACACGTGTACATACGCACGTACATACGTGCAACATACATACATCATAAATAGACAGAACGGCATGCGTCATGGAGGTGATTGGAATTGTATGAAAGGGCTTGCGTGTATGCGTATGTATGTAAGGTGTGGTTGACAAAGCACAAGGTCAGGACAAGGTGATTGTGTTTGTCTGTGTAGGTATGTAGCTTGGGACGAGATGTTCTTCTGCTTTGTGTGCATGTTTATACTTGTACAAATGGACGTTTGGGCATGCCAAGCCATGTTGCGCGTGTGTGGAAGAGAGCATCTGCTAGGCTTGACGTGTGTAATCTAGCTACGCATGGCCTGCACATGTGTGTGTGCAGAGCTAGAACAGGATATCAAGCTACGCACGGATGCGGCGGACACCAAACACAACCGTGCCGGTAGCAAGCAGCAGGGATATATTCATTGAGAGCGGAAGGGGGGTGGGGGTGGTGGGGGTGGAGGTGTTGGGGGCTGGTGGGCGCACGGCAAACACACAAACCTTAACACAATTGTGTCTGGGCTAGAACTAGGGACGCAGATGACGTGCAAGGCTGTGCTACATTTTTGTCTGAGATT
>WBZZ01002798.1:130000-137500 GCA_019918135.1 Paulinella micropora
AAGAAGGGGCAAGGTAGGGAAGAAATATTAGACGAAGGTTTGATGAACTATGGTCCATGGAGGTCGAAAAGTCTAGATTGCAGCGAGTTGAAGCAAAAGACTGAAGTTGCGCGATAAAGGCAACAGGGCAATAAACGGCCATCTCTGAGGTTGAAAGAGGCAGTGGATGGAGATACGATAAACGCAGTGCTTGGGAAACGGGAGTCATAACAAGGCACTGGATAGGCAAAGGACGGAACCATGCAGTACATAAAAATGGAGGTAGTAAAGCGCAGTAGATGTATAGAGGCTGTAGCGAGGCAGCGCATAGGGAAGTAAGATCAAAGGAGACGAGCACTGCGATAAAGAGTGAGAAAAAGAAAACAACAGAGCAAAGGAGCCCATAAAAAAGATCAAAAGGGAGAGAACAGAAAAGGAAGAAAATGAGCAGAAGAGGAGAGGATATGATAAGAGTGAAAGGGAAAGAAGGAAAACCAAAAGCTGACGATGGATAAATGGAGAGAGAGATAAAGAGAGACAGAGAGAGAGAGAGAGGGGGGGGGGGGGGAAGCATCTATGGGGTCGTTTGAAAAGTGCAGAACATATGCCATCGGAAGTTTTTTAGGTCCCCTTTCCTTCATATCTTTCAATTAATGTACAGTGAAGTCGATTATAAACTCCGGAGGGCTTTGTGTTTTTCGGCGCTTTGACTTATTTTGTGGTTGTTACTCTTTATGCACACTTACCTCCGGAAGCCAGGTATATTTGTCGACAGAAGGCCATGTGTTACAGTTACATATTCTCTGTGGCAGCAGAAATAAGTAAATCTGGGGTCAGTGTTGTAACCGCGACCAAGGGTTGATTTTGCGACACTTGAGGTTTTTGGACTCCTCTCCCCCCCAACTCCCACCCTCTGGCCTCACCGCTCACTGAATGTATGACCGGCTCCTCTGCAAATAAGAAACACAACGAGAAGAAGAGAGCAATAGAAGGGAGACGCGAGGCGTAGGGGTGGAGAGCCAGGGGATTTAGATACAGGGAGCAGAGGCGGAATAGGGCAGGGCATAGGCAGCGAGGAAATATGTAGGTAAGAAAGTGGCAGTTGCAACATTACTCCGCTGTCTACGTCTATGACAGAAGGTGGACCAGTCCAGCATTTCCCATGACATTTCCCAGGGCACAATACAGCTGGTCCCCTCTCCTCCTCTTGCCCTCCTCTCTTTCTCTCTTTTTGTCCTTCTTCTTCTCTTGTTGTCTATTCTTTTCTTCCTTCTTAATTTTTTTCATTGCTTATTCTTGCCTATTGCTTAGCTGCTCCTCCTTTTTGTCTCTTCTCAGCTTTCCTTATGTGATCTTTTCTCTTTTCCTCGTTCATCTTTTCCTTGGTTTTGTTTGTTCGTGCTCAACTGACTAAGCATGCGCATGGATATCTTGATATGACTCGCTTTGCATATTATCATCATCATCGCTGTCGTGCACTCATGCTGCCATTCTTGGTTTTGGGCATCATCATTGTCATTAATTCTTGCAGTCGTCATTGTTGTCAGACGTAGCTTTTGCTCTTGGTGGCTTTAGTGTTACTGCGCTGTCATTTTCCCCTTTGTTTCTGCTGTTCGTGTCCAATTGTTCCTTTGTTGTCCTCCTTGTTCCTTTGTTGTCCTCCTCGTCAGCTTTGGCTGTGTTTTTTTCATGCACTTGTTACTGAAGCGATACATACCCCTCCTCGGCCCCTGCTAGCGTAGCAATAGGGTCCATGGGAAGCCACAACAACAACAGCGACAGCAGCAACAAAGACAAGAACTGCACTGCACCAGCAGTAATAGCAGCAACTTGTAATTCATATATGCGTGTGGCTTGGAGGGGGCTGATGCCGGCGATGACGTGCTTTCGTTGCCTCAAGCGGAGTCCAAAAGCGTCCTCAGGACAGGTCATGGCTCTCCGTCTCTCTCTGCATTTATCAATCAATCAATCTATCTATCGATCTATCTATCTAGCAAGTTATCTAGCTATCTATGTCGCACTTTACGCTCAGATACATATATAGTCATTATCATGCGCCACGTCTAGCTCAGTCATCCAGTATCGACTCATGATTTTCCATGTACATAGTCTATTTTTTTTTTTCCTTTAGCCCTCCTTATTGCATCTATTTGTGTTCATACAAATGCACGCACCTTGAAAATGTGATGCATTTATTATCTATGAGCACTACTGCGCCTATAAGACATGTTTGCATTTGTACCAGGCGTCTGCCTGACTTTTGAACACATGCAGAAGTTGTTGCTCTTTCTGTGATTTCTGATAAAATCACAGAAAGAGCAACATCTACTTGGCATCTTGTTCATTATCTTCTCCGCATGCATCTTCCTATTGTTACATGGGCTCACATGCATCCGTGGCAACGGCTAGTTCGCCACAAGTATGGGGGGGGGGGGGGGAGAGGGCAGGGGTTGTAAGGCAGAAAGGGGCGCAGCCTGCTTTGTCTTGAGCGTCAAAGCGAAGCTTTTGTGTGTAGGTCCATGGCGATGTCGAGAGTGCAACTTCCAGAACCCCATGGGTAAGCCATAGCTTGTATAAACACATGTACTCGCCCGCCTTGACAATGTCATTCATGTAGACAGACATGCATAGTATAACATACACGTGCATTTGGTTAATATTGATGAATGTAGGGGGTGATCATTGTGTGATGTGCAATGTGCCCGCCTCGGAGCCCAGGTGCACAGTGAAAAGGAAAGAAAATGCACTAAATTCCAACAAAACACGAAAGAAAGGCAGAACAAACCGAAAGAGTGACAAGAATAGCAGAGAGCCAGGAAGAACTCTTATTTTCTTTTCTTTCTTTCTTCGCTATTCATTTGTTCAATATTTTGTTCCTTGATTTCTTTGCTCATTGACATTAAGCTGCAATTATGCGCATCTTTCTCAACGCAAAGTTTCAATTTTTATTACCAAGTGTCCCCTCAGTGCTCGTGTTATGGCGAAGGAGAAAAAAACAACGACAACCATAACAATAACCACCACAACAACAAAGAGGGAGAGAACGGGAAAGAGTGAAGATCGTGTGTTGTATTGCTTCTAAATGTGCATAGAACCCCCGCTGCTGGCAGTGGAAAGCCGAAAGGAAAGAAAAAAAGCCGACAGAAGAAATCGTGAAGTCGCCACATCTAGCGATCTCTCCCTGTTTGCAAGCTGCGAAGATCATTAAAAGTATAAAAAAATGCTTGCCTTTAATTATTGTTAGGTTGAGCACATAGAGTTGCAAAAGAACCTGTATAGGCAGTAGGACAGAGTGTTCCTAGTAGCATCGAGAATCGACAGTGTCTACAGTGTTTTTGTGCCATAGTGCCAGTTGTTGTTTGTCCTACCACTTGTTTTGTATTATGTATAAGCTTACTGCTTGTGGATGATTTGCTTTACTCTTATCCCTTTTATATGACACTTATGCTTGGTTTTGATGGAGTATTTGCGTGATAACTGCGTCATATCTTGCTTGTTGTTGTCGTTTATGTTAATGGCTTCATGACCATACACACATATATTTTTACCACCTTTAGCAAGTATAGGAGGTAAAAAGGGGGGTGAGTAGTGTGAGACAGGCGAGAGCGAGTGAGCAAGTAAGTGCGAGCGAGCAAGGCAGGTGAGGACGAGAGAGCGCGAGTGAGAAGCATGCGAGGGCGAGCGATGGCGTGTGATGAGCGCTAGTGCAAGTGATGTGGTGGTGAGGGCGTAATGAGAACGAGTGTGAGTGCGCGAGAGAGAAGCACGAGAGTTTTTCATGCCCAGTGACCTCGTTCACATATACCATGTCCGTGTGTTCGAAGTGATTGGTGTATATGGATTAGTGAGAATAGTATTGCCAGAGAGTTTTAGGGAGTGCGAGAACTAGAGAACAAGGTACACAGTGGCTAGTGAGCATAGAGGACTCATTTTATGAGACCATGCTATATTCTCAAGTCATTATGCCTTGTACATTTTTGCGTTATTTTCTGCTTTTCCCTGTACTGGTCTTACTATGTTTTGACTTAGGCATTTTCTATGCTATTGTTATTTGTAGTTTGTTTTAATGTGCATGGTATACATTTGTCATTTGTAAGTATATTTGTTACACCATACACATTACCCTCATTCACAGATGACATATCGATTATCATTATCGATGTCTGTCGATGCTTTAACTCATACATACTTGGCCAGCAATAATAGTTGTGTATAGAGCTGGGGGGGTGCATAGCTACAGCGAATATAGCAATAGCTGATGATGATGTTAGTAATAGAGATATTAGCTGTTGACAGGCGAAGTCAAATTAGCTGATAGCCCGTAAAGCCTACAGCGTGATGGTAGGCTGAGCGCAGGCGGTGATATTACTGACAAAGAATAGACGTTTTGAGATGGATGTGCTAATGTTGTTGTATGCGTGTTGCGTGTTTCGCTTATTTTATGGCAATATTATACATACAGTCACTTATTACTATGCTCAGTACCCCAATGCGTTATGTGTTGACTCATTATGTCTCTTTTATAATTTATCTTACATTTTTGCTTGTATTGCATGATTTTATCTGCATGTTGTTATTCTTTTGCTTATTCTTTGATTTAACGTTGAGTGAGTAGTACAGACTAGCTACCTGCACTATTTCAGTTTGCGTTTATAGTTAGAGCATAACTAGTCATTAGCGAGCATGAAGAACTAATGAAGATAGAATTGATGATTGTGAGCGGCTTATGTAATGATTATGATAGCGTATGGTCATAGAGCTCGGGGTGTGTTTGATAGCGTGAGCAATCTAGTAAGCGTGAGAGCTAGTGACTGAATGTGGAGAGCGTCTAATGTGTCTTTGCCACTCATCATGTTCTTTTGTGTTGTTTTATTCTGTTTCTTTGCCTTCCTTTCATCAAAGGACAATGACTAATTAAAGATTGTCTCTGTATTCAGACTTGTCTCTTTCTTAATACTGTGACCGGACACTTGGCTTCACCGCCGCCCAAGAACACTACTAACCTCTGTATAACTAACTGCTTAAAAAATAGGGAAACTATTATTAGGGATGAAATAGTTTGATGTGTCTGTGCTATGCTGTCTAGCCACGAGACACGTTTGAGATGGGTGCCTTCGGCCTGTCCACGAAATGATGTTGACTGCCTGCCGCACGTCGATCCTTGCAGTTTTCTGTTGAAGGCCTAATGCCTCTCTTTCAAGACTAAGGGCGACTGATTAAAGCTGCTGACGCAGAGTTCGCTTTCCAAGGCTCGATAAGCTGTTAGACTACTATTATTAATATAATAATCTATGATAGCAACTACACTCTATCAGCAGTACTACAGCTTTAATAAGAAAAGGCGCCAACAGAAAACGCCACGTAACTTGACTGCCGGATCATAAGTAATGGCTCTACCGACACCGTTACTCTGATACGGCCGGCCCTTAACTATTCATTAAGATTATTAGTTCCAACATCCAGTCGACTGCTTGTACCAATACTAACTCTGCCTCTGTAACAGCCACAGCTATATACGCAGTGCGTTGCAGCTCATCTGAAAAGATTTCCCTTCTGCTGCGTCACTTTTGGGGTGTGACACAGACAGTTGACGCCTCTTATTGTAACCACAGTAGATCATTGCTTGCTGCACTGACGTACGCTTCAAGGCTCATAACCCTTAGAAAGTTGTCTCTGCAGGGATATTGGAAGCAGATTTAATGTCTCCCAGGCGTCCCCTGTAGACTAGTTCACCAGCTCCACAGAGGCTGTATTTAATTAATACAGAACTTCTTGCACAGAAAGACTGAAGCCCGCCAAAACAGAGAAAAATTCTAAGCAGATTTGGCAGTCCAGAAATAGAGTCCCCCACACATGATAAAGTGGCGTTGGTGACATCAATGCCACCCCAGACAAGTAATTTACTTTAGTGTCACTGTCTATCCCTTATTAAACTAACGTAAATACCGGTTGTGTAAATACCATAACCTTGCTAACTTCCTAAGCTACTACTACTACTACTACTACTACTACTACTACTACTACTACTACTACTACTACTACTACTACTACTATACTGATACTACTACTACTACTACTACTACTACTACTACTACTACCACGACCACTAGTCTACTACTACTACTACTACTACTACTACTACTACTACTACTACTACTACTATTACTATTACTATATGCGTACGACAACTGCAACAACAACAACAACAACAACAACAACAACAAGAACAACAACAACAACAACAACAACAACAAACTACTACTACTACTACTACTACTACTACTACTACTACTACTACTACTACTACTACTGCTGCTGCTACAACTACTACTGCTACAACTACTACTACTACTACTACTACTACTACTACTACTACTACTACTACTACTATGCGCTTTCTCAAATCATGGTAGGTCTTTTGATAGCTCAGACATCTTGTCGATACAGTCCTTCTTTTGAGCTGCACACACACACACATACAAATACACGCAGACACAGAAACACACCACAGAAACACATGCGAATACATGTACACACGAGTACCATTACATATATGGATAATATTGCATAAACACACTATATAGACTTACATATGCTAAAATATCCCCTGCTTCCCCCACCGTCACCCTGAACAAAAACTAACTAAAAGTGTGCGAAAAAATCTCAAAAATGTCTGAGTATTCTAGGTCCCTACTGATAAAAGTTCTCATACATGCGCAAATAGGCCTCTCAAAAAAAACCAAATTTTGATGTTTTGAGCCGCAATTTGAAAGAATATCGGGCTGATGCCTTGGAGCTTTCAAGTTTCTTCCCCATGTTTTTGACTTTCAAGGGTGACAAATTTCCAGAGAAAGAGGGGCGAGGGTTTGTGTGTGTGTGTGTTGGGGGGGGGGGGGGGTTACTTAATATATTTACGTGTGCATATGTGTGTAAATGTGTGTTGTGTGTCGGTACGTGTGTATGTGTGCCCATGTGTGTGTCTGTGTATACTGTGTATGCGACTGGGGGGGGGGGGGGGGGGGGGGGGGGGAAGATGGAGGTGAGTGGACCAGCCAACATAGCTAAGGTCTGCACAGGCGTGCTGCGAAAGTGGACAGAACCTTTCTTTACAAAAACACTCTGTCATGCAGCAAAAAAAACCGACAGAGATAGATTTGTGAGATAATAGATACGCACGTAGCGAACTATTACATACATACATGAATATATACATATATACATACATACATACATACATATATATATATATACATATATACATATATATATATACATATATATATATGCGTTTCATACATCGTCACAACCAACATCATCACAGGACCTTGACAGTATGCTTGGACTTGAGTTCTGCCTCTGCCACCTCAAGCATCTGCAACTGAAGCCAAACACAAGCAACTTGTCCACACCATTCTGAATCTGCCATGACGTAGAAATCCAAAACATCAAAGATGAAGATACTTCACATATAAATTAAATAAATAAAGCAATAAAGCAATCAATGAATAATCAAGTACACAA
>WBZZ01002798.1:150000-155668 GCA_019918135.1 Paulinella micropora
AGGCCAAGTTAGTGGACCTGGGTAAACTCCAACACACCCAGTTTGGCAGGGACCTTCACCCGGCCCTGAGGGAAATAGAAGGCGAAGCTGGAGGGGTGACGAGGATGAAGAAGCTGCATTGGTGAAGGATGACGCATGGAAGAGGTGGGTCTTCACGAAGGATCATACGATCTTGGAGGGGACGGCCGCACCACCCCCCACCAATAAAGCGGGAGAGAAGGAGTTGGCGGAGAAGGCCTTGTTCCTTCGGAAGGCAGCTGAGATCCTGTCTTTTTTTCATCATGCCCAAGAGCTGTATATCAAAGAGCTAGCGGCTGAGAAAGAAAAGAAGGAGATGGAGGCAAAGATTGCATTAGCCAAGGCGGCGGGAACAAAGGGACCGAGATATTCCTCTGGATCTTATATGGCTCCCTCGGGCCGCTCCGCCCCGTCAGCCCACACAGCCCCTTCGGCCCCTGCGACTAGCTCAGCGCCTACCACTGTTATTGTCAACAGTAATGACAAAAAGGACAGACAGGCTATCATACAGGCCTTCCAAAAATATACAAAGTCCGATGCCACTGCTCTGACGCTGTATGCAGAGACAGCGAGTCAGAAGGACACGGATGCGAACCTTCGAGACAAGCTCAGAAGAATTGATGCTTGTATGAAGCAGCATCCAACGGACGAAACACAGGAGTATGAGGCGTTGTACACCTTGTTGGACCCATCAATCATCACACAAGGGTTTGATGTTGGGGAGTACAAGGCGATGAGAGCGGTAGAGGTGGCGGCTAGGAGAGCAGCCTCAGACCTGCAATGCACGGTGCCAGTTGCCGTCCTCTTGCAATACTTTAAAACTCATGGGTATCAGCACCTGTGCACTGGTACTTTGATTGGGTTTGAGATTTTTCAAGAGGTGAACGAAGGGCTGGGCATTGGCACGAGGTTGGCAGCGATCCTCACTGAGGTCAGCGCCAAGTACGGGCTCTTTTATAGCCGGAAGTCTATCATTTTGTACTTCCTGAGTGCTTTGTGTACACGACACCCGAGCAAGCTCGCAAGGATCATACAGTCCTGTCCGACCTTCACGGCGGTGAAGACGGCGGATTTTTTAGAAACGAATATATACGAGAGGACTGTAGCGGCTACTCCGCCGGGCGACCTGTTCAAGGAGGTGCTCGACGCGTGTTCCGAATTGGACACGGCCACCGAGTCATTCTCCAGTGCCGCGACACAGGGGGTTGGAGGTGCTCAAGCAGCACATGCAACTCGAACGGCAGGTCTCAAGAGGGGGAGAGATGAGCCGACGCCGTGCTACCGCTATTTTTCATACATGGCGTGTAAGCATGAGGCACAGAAAGGAGTAGGCAACTGCCTCTTCAGCCATGACTCTCTTGATGATAGGCAGCGAAATCTTTTCCTTAGAGAGCTCGAAGGCATGAAAAAGACCATGTACGCCATGTACAAGAAGGAGTTGGAGGAGGAGGTGGAATGCGAATATGGTCTCGGATGCGGAGTTCCGGGAGGCCATCATTTACTTCCTTGACAGAATGAAGAGAAGGGAGAAGAGAGAGACATCGGGCCGATCAAAGGCGCCGACTAGAGGAGGAGGAGAGACGAGAGGATCGTCACGAGGGTCCCGAGGGACACCAAGAGGGGCGGCACCACGAGGACGAGGCTTTCGTGGAAGGGGAGGACGGACCCCAGCGCGCCCTCCCAGAGGACACGGATACTGGAATTATAGCACAAGTTCCAGCTCCAACTACCCCCAGCAAGCTTATACCGCTACGGAGGGGGGACGTCAAGACGAAGACACCGGCTCAGGTGAGCGTGTTGTCGTCGTAGACTGACGGGAGGAGAAGAGAGAGGAAAAGAAGAGAGAGAAGGAGATAAAAACTGTTCTTTTTAATCCGACAGTCACAGTTATGCCTACTGTTGATGAGCAGGATACGAACGGTTCCGTTCCTCCCAGACGTGAAGGTGAAGGCACACAGCCTCACAAGCCTCAAGGTAAGCACTTGCTAGTTCATCCTTCGAGAGCTAATATGATAAATGATGCGAATAGGAAGGCGAAGAAGGCGATGGAGGAGAGGAAGCCGAAACCAAAGGCTAGGTCTCCTCCTACGAAGAAGCAGCGGACCGTACCCCCGCCAAAGGACTCAATAGTCTCTGCTATAGACACGAGTACACTCGGTGTTCCAGACTCTGTCCAAAAGACACTCGAGATACCGGAAGCCCCGGAGACTCAAGAAGTTAAGTTGGCGGAAAAGGGGGGAGAACGAGAAGAGGACAAGGAACTTGAGCTTAGTCTCAAAACCCTAGAACGAAAAATTCATGTGCTAGCGGCTAGTTTACATAGACCAGACGCGCTATGCTACACTGACCTCTTTTGTGAAACTTTACAAACCACATTAAAAGTTGGTAATGATACGATGGCGAATATTAATATTGTCGGCCAGAAGTTTTTGAATAGTCACCGGACATGGGTGGACAAAAACATTAGAAAAACAAAGGGGACCCTAAAAGGGGTAGGCAGCCGTACGGAAATTACGGGCATCGTCACATTAATTTTCAAATTGAAATCCGGTCGAGCATATCGTGCGGACCTCTATGTTGTCCCCGATTACCACGGTTCAATCCTGCTGTCGTATGACCAATTGGCTACGATGGGGGCTGTGATCGATTGCGCCGCACGGCGGGTGATTTATGGAGTGAAGAATGGAGAGGAGGAGGATATTAATCCGATGACTGCTACTGACTCATACGAGGCTTTTGAGCTGAGTCTAGCAACGGAGAGGAAAAAGTTGGCCTTCGTACATGAGGCAACTGAAGCCTATGTACACCCCTATGTCACAGTGCCGGAGGAACTGACCTGGACCGACAATTGGGAGACGGAGATGCAGGCGTATACGGTTACGATTCCCGCATGGGACAGAAAGTCTATTGATGACTTAGTCGTAGCGCGTAATGAGGAGATAATATGTGTTGCGAAACAGTGCCCGTCGTTGGCCAGATTCGCAGAAGGTGGCGGGGCAGATGTCCATATTACTAATGGCTACTGTTACCATGCGAAGGTGTCAGATGAGAAGAGAGAGGCGTTTGTGCCAAGGAGGAAGAGGCGTATCCCCGATACTCCAGCGGATGACATTAAAACTTTTATCACGAACTTTTGGGGCGATGTGCCTACCTGGCCGCGCTCATTAACTGAAGTGAAAAAGTGTCTACGGACTCTATTTGAGAGTAACAAGCCGTATACTTTCATTCTGCCATACAATGAGAAGGCGATCTGGGCACAGGAGATAAGGGACCGGCTTATTGATCATCCTATACCTGTTCCTTCTCGCAAGCAACAGTTAGTGGTGGCTTGTCGACTCGGGTCTCGGGAGCAGAGCAGTGCATACAAGCAAAAGCTCAGAGCCCAGGACAAGTTGAAATTGATACCTCAAGCTTTCACATGCTTTGATGGTTTCTACACCCGTAAGGCTCCGATACAATACGCGAACCTTATTGATATGCTTGTCGGGCTGGGTCATGATGATGAGCCGTACACAGTCACGTATGAAAGAACGGGACTAGACGATTTGTCCGAGGAAGATTTGAGTTTGGAGGAGGACTTAGCGCCCCTCAAGGAGCATAAGAAGATGTCGGAGGAAGATTTCCAAGCGGCGGCGCGGAAAATTTTAGAAGAAGGAGTGGGTTCGGAGAGAGAGAAGGCGTTTCTCAAAGCTAAGATGGAGGCGTACAGAGAAATTTTCGACCCTCCTCGGGCAGGTGGTGTAAAGTCGGATGACTTCACTGCTGTCATTCACAAGATACCGGGTGCGGAGCCATCTCCGGCACCACGGAGGGCAAATTTGAGCATACATGAGGCAAAAATAGCGGAGGAGAATGTGAGACAGTTACTCGATGAGGACTTTATTGAGAGATCTACATCTCCAATTGTCTCTCAACCGAAAATCGTCCCTAAGCCAGGAGGAGAATGGCGCTTGACGATCAATTATGCCCGTGTGAATAAGGTGCAAGAGGAAGAGAGAAATCCTCTGCCGACCTTAGAAGAAGGCAGAAGGGTGCTGCGGAACGCTAAATTCTATTCGGTCATTGACCTTAAGAACGGCTTCTGGCAGATACCACTGGACGAGAAATCCAGATGGCTGACTGCATTCGTTGTGGGTATGGAAATATACCAGTGGAAGGTGCTTCCTATGGGACTCAAACAGGCCCCGGGGCTCTTTCAGAAGGCGATGCAGAAGATGTTGAGCGGTCAATATGACGACCAGTCGGAGGATGGTTTTATGAGAAGGAGAGGACAGAAGGCGGGAGAATATGCATTTTGTTACATCGATGACATCATCGTATACTCTAACACAATGGAAGAGCATATCGATCACTTGTCAGATGTCTTCAGGCGCATCGGAGCTTTTGGCCTGAAATGCAACCTAAAGAAATGTCAGCTTGCCAGGACAAGTGTGACGTATTTGGGTTACGAGATTTCTCATAATTGGGTCTCGATATCGCGCGAAAAGAGGGAGGAGATCATGAGTAGACAGTTGCCAAAGAATCGCACGGAGTTACACTCTTTTCTTGCGATGGCACAGTACTACAGCCAGTTCATACCCGATTGGGGTGCAACTCGGGCTAAGCTGGAGAAGATGATTGATTTTGGAGACTTTGAGAAGTGGGATGAGGAGGCTTTGCAGGCGTTTAATACGCTCAAAGATATCATTTATAAAGATCCCAAGGACGGCGGATTAGTACTTATGATGCCCGACTTTACGAAACCGTTCGTAGTCGACACGGATGCATCTAAGTTTGCGATTGGCGCGGTGCTGCAACAAGAAGATGAGGAGAAAAAGTTGCGCCCGATCATGTTTATTAGTAGAAAGCTGTGTGCGGCGGAGCGAAATTACTGCACGCGACAGAGGGAGGCGTTGGCAGTAGTATGGGCTCTCAAGAGGCTCAGAGAATACTTGTGGGGAGGACCTCTATTCACGGTTAGGACCGATCATCACAACCTTCTTTGGTTGATGAATCATGAACAAACCGGCCGTTTGGCGCGGTGGCAAGCTTTCTTGTCATGTTTCAATTTCACGATGGTCTACTTACCGGAAAGCGAAACGTAGTCGCTGATAGCCTTTCCAGGCTAGAGTTTCAGTCGGAGGTGTCGGCTCTCGTATCATCAGTGGAGATGATGGACCTGTCCACGGACAAGGTATACGAGGTGAGCCACATAGAGGCGATGCAGATGGCAAGAGGCGTTCGTTATGACCGCACGGGTCTACGATATAGTCCTCAAGCCCGGAGCATGGCATATGCTGTGAGGCGCATGTTCTCGAAGACGCTGAGTGGTCTTATGAGGCATACGAGAACGCGAAGGCGAATATAAAAGAAGAGGAGGAGACGACTGAGGTCTGTACTGAACCTCCACAGGAAAATCGAAGCGAGCTTGATGAAGACCCGGAGAGGGTAGGAGTAAGGTTGGAGGACGGTACTATCCATATCGCCTCGCCTACCGCGTGGAGGCAGCAACAGGCGACGGATCCGGAGTTCAAGGAGCTCATAACGTTATACAAGAACCCTAATGAGCTTAAAAAGACTCCACAGATCAAAGATCAGATGAAGGAGATGGCGTGGAGAGATGGGCTATTGTGGTACAAGGGCCAGCATGGCAAATTTGCATCGCAGCCTG
>WBZZ01002799.1:0-27500 GCA_019918135.1 Paulinella micropora
CGAGTGCGGGATTGATATGAAAAGCCAAAGCATAACAAATGTTAATCTTGTTGATGGTGTGATGTTTCTACTCTTGATACTTCGGTGGTTAAACTAACAGGAGACCAAACCATAGCAGGGAATAAAAAATTTACATCAACTTTAGAAGTAAGTGGTTCGTCCAATCCTACTACTTTTGATGGCATTGGCATAGCCTTTGATACAAAAATAGGAATGATTGCCGCACAAAAGACAGCAACAGCGACTTGGTATCCAATACAAATAACTGGGTCGTATGTTGAGTTATATTCAGGTAATATAATTATAACCGCAACTGGCACTACACTATCTTTGAATAACAACAAAATAACAAACTTAGCCACACCATCAGCAACAACGGACGGAGCAAACAAAAGTTATGTGGATACATTAGACGGGCAAAATGTGAAACTAACAGGAAACCAAACCATAGCAGGAATTAAGACATATAGCAGTGGTGTTGAAATAACGGGAAATTTCAATCAATTCAACAACAAAGGGCACATTTATCGTTTTCAATTCTACCAGTAATATTGGGTCAATGGCTAGTTTGGATATGAAAACTGCAACATATTACAACTTTGAAATTTCTGCGAAAAAAATAAGTTTTATTATTGACGGGACGATTGTCGTTGGGTAAATGCTTCGGGGCTAGATTGTAATAGTAGCAAAATAGCCAACCTTGGAACTCCGACATTAGCAACGGACGGAGCGACAAAAGGGTTATGCGGACACATTGGACGGGCAAAATGTAAAAACTATCAACAGACCAAACCATAACAGGAAGCAAAACATTTAATGGGGCGAGCACTGTGATAAAATATCTAACTTTAACGAACAATGCCGATTTTAATAATCAAACTATCACTAATGGAGGAAATATAACATATAATGGGGCGAGGATATTAAACCAAAATGGAGGAGATATATTCTTTTCACAGACATCAGGAGACTATCAGTATTTCTTATTTACTCTAAATACCGCTACAAGTGGAACCGCGAACCAACGAGGTTATGTATTTACGAATGTAGCATCTGATGTAAAAGGGGCGGGACTTTATATTTCAAAACTTTTGGATAATAAAAGTGCTTCGTCTGACATTGTCCGTTTTAACAATGCTGGTGGTATGCGGTTTTATGGTGCTTTGGATATGAATAGCAACAACATAACGAGTGGTGGAACAATAACTGGAACTACATTAACGGCAACTGCTGGTATGACTACAACAACATTAACAGCGAGCGACAAAATAACAACAGCATCAGGCAAACCAATTATCATAGGCAATACAACAAAAGGAGTAGGAGCAACTGGTGGCTTAGAGTTATATGGAACTGCGAGCGACCCCGCGGGACCACATATACAGGCAATAACAACAGCAGACGCTCATCCACTTTTTCAAATGTGGAATTATGCTCACGACGATATTAATTTAGGTTTTGATGCTTATGTATCGGGAGGGGTATGGAAATCATCTTCTGCGACATCTAACTTTGTAATACAAAACGGAACTAACCTTACTTTCTATTATAAATCAGGAGTAGCGGTGGGGAATACTGTATCGTTTAATGTCGCAATGAACATCAGTAGCACAACGGGCTTATTAACGGCAAATGCGGGTATATCAACAACAACATTAACAGCAAGTGTATTAATAACGGCAAATGCGGGTATATCAACAACAACGACAACCGCAAGTGGATTAATAACGGCAAATGCGGGTATATCATCAACCACATTAACAACAAGTGGCTTACTAACTGCGAATGCGGGTATTACATACTCTGGGGTGCTAACAACCACAACATTAACTAGTGGAGCAAAGATAGGAATACAAGGAGGAACAGACGGGACGAATGCGAGAGGAATATTTATGTGGGAGACAGCAAATTCAGCATGGGGGATTTATATGTCTCAGTCTGGGAATAATAAATCATTAAGTGGAGGAACAGCGCCAGCAGGAGGTGTTGGAGGTGGTATATCTTCTTATGCCTTAAGATTTAGATGTAGCACAGGCTCAAATGAAGGTTTCATATGGGAAAATAGCAATAACACTGCTTTAATGTCTTTGAGAGGGAGTGATGGACAATTATGGGTATTGTCTAATCCAATGCAATATTCAGACAGGAGAAAAAAAGAAGATATAAAGGAATGTTTAGGCTTAGATTTTATTAATAAGTTAAATCCAGTCTGCTATCGTATGGCTGATGACAAAAAGAAATGTAGGACTGGCTTAATAGCACAGGAATTAGAAGAAATACTAACAGAAATGGATATGCTAGATTTTGGCGGTTTTATAAAAGAAACAATTATGGTTCCCTGTCCAAAGCAAAGAGCGGAATACGAATTGAAGGGTGTAAGTATCAATCCAGAAGATGTTAAATGTATTGATAGTGGTGATGTCGGTTATGGCATAGGTTATTCCGAGTTTATAGCCCCGTTAATTAAGGCCGTTCAACAATTATCAGAAAAGGTAGTTAATTTAGAAAAAGAAAATAAAAATCTTATGAATATACTACAAGACCAAGCAAACCAACTAGCAGAAATAAGAGCAGTGGTGTTTCCTCCCAATGCCTAGATTACACCCACCACCGCCAGTCATTGAAATAGATGGCGAACTAACTCCAGAAATAAAAAATCGTGTTTTAGACATTTCACTGAAGAATGAGGAAAAAAAAGTAGAGCACGAATTGGAAGATAACTGGAATTGTTGTTGTATAAAAAACAGACCGACAGACAGCCGACTTATTAAATACTTATTTCAAATGGGTATCATTAACTCCATTATAACCCTTTGTATCGTAAGGCTATCTGAAAAGAACTTACCTTGTGAGGTAGCCAACACTTATGTCGGAATTTTGACATTGCTTATCGGTATTTGCCTTCCATCACCTTCTTCAAAGAAATGAACATTCGTATATATGTGTCATATACCACATATCATCATTTGAGCACATTAAAGGAATGGCTTCATCAAAACTAACACACCAATCTGACATTGGCTTATACACACATTTAAATTTTGTTTCTATTCCTTTCTGAATACAATAAGCACAACTCTCATTTTTTTTCTCACTGACCCGTGAGTAAAAGTCGCAGGCAGTCCTACCTAACACAGACCACATAAACAAGAATATTAAAATCATTTTTTTTTATATTATACAAAATATATGATGAGTGAGTTCAAATACCAAAAGATTATTTTTCTGAGCAATGATTTTGCTGAAGGAAGCAAAACATTTAATAAAAATATTCAAATGTCATTCACACCCACCAAAATGAATGTAAAATTTATCCACTATATGAACGACCAGACAGAGACAAAAACCAGAATTCTTTACATGGATAGAATTGGAATTATTGGAACATTTGCGGATAGCACCACAGCAAACATTTCAAATCTCGGGTATAATTTGGGTGTTGTCGGATGGACTGACGGACAATATACATTTAAAGTCCTTGAAACCGACAGCGGAAATATTGATACAGGAAATTTAGCGGGCCGAATTGTTGTATGCCTAGAGTTTCTAGGCTGATATTTGTTTCAGACTACGTCTTCAACAAACATCGTAAAACCATTTAATTTCTTGTAAATGAAAAAAACGATGTTTTAGAATAAGAGAGAGTGCGGAGCACGAAACGCAATTCTAAAATATCAATGCAAAAAATCAATAATGTCAAAGTTAAGCCTGTGAAGCAGGATGGAAACGGAGATAAAAAAGCAAAAGGTTATAAATTATTTAATGAGCCGTATGCCAACATATTTCTACTTGCCCGTAAGAAGAGCGGTAAGACGACAGCACTCTTTGAAATACTGAAAAGGACGACGGACAGAAAAACCCGTATTGTTATTATTGCTTTAACGATACACAAGGACTACATTTATAAAGCAATGGTAAAGCACTTTAAGAACAGAGGCAACCCGATGGCAATATATACCTTTCTTAAATCAGATGGTGTAAATGTCATTGATTATGAGTTAGACAAACTGAACAGACAGGACGAGCAACACGAAGGAGAAGTAAAACAGGACAAAGAAGAAATAGAGAAGCCACAATTTCTTTACTTTGGAAAAGAAGAAAAAAAGAAAACTACAGAACCAAAAGAACGACCCATCAAGTATATGTCGCCAGAGGTTGTTTTTGTTTTGGATGATTTAGGGAGTGGATTAAGAGACAAGTCCGTAAGTGATTTGTTAAAAAAGAACAGACACTATAAATCAAAGGTGATTATGTCAAGCCAGTATCTGAATGACCTACGGCCAGAAGCCATTAAGCAGTTAGATTATTTATTAATCTTTCCGGGGCAATCTCAGGACAAAATGGAACTCGTGTATAAGCACTTAGACCTATCTTTTGATTTTGATTATTTCCTTCAAAAGTATCACGAAGCAACAAAGGAGAGATTTAATTTTCTTTATGTCTCAAGTGTTGATGATGAATTACGGAAGAATTTTGCTTACAGATTAAAATGAATAAAAAATTTGGAATTAATTATTTTTTCTGTATTATATATTCATCTATCTTTTATGGTAGTTAAAACAACTCGTGTTGAAGTCATTCCAACAATCGGCAAACGAACTATTAACTCAAGCACAAACATGGCTGGAGGTAAAAAGAAAACTGGACGGAAGAAGGGCAAGGGACAGGCTGGCGGTAAAATTAACTGGCAAAAAGTGGGCAAAACGGTCTTTGCCGTTGATAAATTTCTTCGCGGTAATAAGTTAATCTCAAGGACTGCTGGAGCATTAAGTAGTGTCGGGGTACCTTACGCTGGTAGTGTTGGTGCTGTAGCATCAAGACTGGGGTATGGTAAGCAGAGAGGACGCGGCGCCTTGAAGTTCTAAAAAAAAATAATTTGATATAACACAGAAGTATTTTTTTGCTGATATAATATGTCGGCTAAGACTAAGCGAATAAAAAAGACAAAGGTAAGACCACCGCGGGTTTATAGAAATAAAAGCGGAAAGCCGTATATTATCCAGAAGGGTAAAAAAATTATCTTAATTTCGGTAAAAAGACAAATGATATGAGCACACTTCAAATTGTTAAACTTTTTATGAAATACTTAAGCAGACCAAAATCAAAGCGGACACCTAAGCGAAAAGAAGACTTAAGAAAAGTCCAGAGTTTGTCGGAGATTGAGCAAAATACTAGAACCGCCATTAATGACCACTTAGACAAACTCAGAAAGGAGAAATACGAAAAGATTGATGAGATTGACCAAAAAGAGAAAAAGGCACAGGCGGATGCTGAAGAAGAAAAGAAGAGGCAAGAAAGAAAAGACATAGCAGATGCTAAGGAAAGGCAGGATGAGTTAGCAAGAATACACCGCAATGAACTATCAGATATTAAGGAACGACAAGAACAAAAAGCCAGAGAACTAAGAAGGGAGCAAAAACTCATAGATGATGTAAAATATGAAGAAGATAGAAAAAATAGGATACAGGCATTACCACCGCCACCGCAACAACACTATATTATGCCACCGCAACATGGTCATCCACAAGCACCACCATTAGGCGGTTCACCTTCACCAGTATCACCACTACCAAAATCCCCTACGGCAGACAAACTAGATGAAAACATAAAACTTTTGAAATCTGCTTATTTTACTGACGAAGAGATTAAAAAAATGACTGATAGTATGATACAAAAAACAGCAGATGGTATTAAATCATTTAAACAGAAAAATGTAAAACTGACTGATATGAGGAAAGCACTAGCACAAGAAGAAAAAAAAAGGGAAGAAAAGGAAAATGATGTGAAAAATTTACAATTTAACCAAACAATAAAAGATGCCTTATCAAAAAAGTATTTACCACAAATAAAAATCGTTGATTTATCGCGAGCCTTAAAAAGGAAACTTGAAATGGACGGACATACAAAATTGAAACATAGAGAAAATATCAAATGGATTATGGCTATGATAAAAAGGTTTAATATTGATGTAGGAACCGAAGAGGACCAAATAAAAAAGAAAACAGCAGATTATGCTAAGTATGATGAGTATATGGGGAACCAAGGAGGGGCAGGTAGAAAATTACACCATACATTGGACGAAATGATTAATAAAGTATTTTCAATAGCGAAAATAAAAAAATACTTAGCCCACAAAGATTGGAAACACACAATGAACAAACATGATTTTATAAAAACTCTAACTAGCAAAATGACAATAGACCCAAATGTTGATAAACAAGTTTCAACGGATTTAAATATTGATGAGGGAATGCCGCAGCCTACCATACCACCTACGATTACCCCACCATTAGAGCCACAGCCACAGCAACCAGAGCCAGAGACAATACCCCCGAGCGTCGCGGAGACGCCACAGCCAGAGGAGCCACAGCCAGAGGAGCCACAGCAACCACAGCAAGAGGGTGAGGGGCGGGGACTAATGACTTATGAAATAGACGACATAATGAAAAAATATGGATGGTATCTCGGAGCAATAGCCAGTGATGAAATCTATAAGTTGAAGCCCGGAAGCAGAAAGCGATACGGATTTATTATGAATACCGATCCGAGCAACAAAAAAGGACAGCACTGGATGGCAATATGGATAAGTCTAGATAAAGACAGGAGTGTTGAAGTGTATGACCCTTTGGCTGAATATCAACCGACTGAAGACTTTCAACAACAAATGAAACAACTAATAGATAAAAGCCACCCAGATAGTTATTTATTGATGAAGGTCAATCAAGTAAAACAACAATCTGATACGAGCGACACATGTGGATGGCACTCAATGCGGTTTCTTTTAGAGCAAGCAAAAGGAGTGCGATTTGAATTTGCTAGTGGCTACACAGACTTAAAAGAAGACGAAGCGGAAAAATTAAAAGCACAGAATGGTTATGGTAATTTTGATACATTTATTTGATATTTGTTTCAGACTACGTCTTCAACAAACATCGGGGGCTACGCACTTTTAAGGATTACAATAAGCATTAATTTTTTTGAAAAAGAAAAACGATGTTTTAGAATAAGAGAGAGTGCGACAGCACGAAACGCAATTCTAAAATATCATGGAATATAAGGGAGGGAGAAGTTCTGGAATCTATTACGTCAATAGTAAAAACAGGATAACAGGCACAGACTCAGATTTTACACACGAGATAAACTTAAAATCACTAGACAATCCAACTCACTGCAAAATTCTTCATATTTATGTGCCGAAATCGTATTACTCTGTGGCTTCACCATATAATACTTTTACATTATCCGAAGACGGGTATGAGGCTTTAATTACGATACCTGAAGGAAACTACACAATGAACAACTTAAAAAATAAACTATCTGAGATACTGACGGCAGACAGCCCGAATGACTATACTTATGTTGTCTCAAGCAACAATACAAACACAGAAGCGGAGGATGGCAAATTAACATTCAGTGTTTCAAATAACGGAGGTATTCAACCGCGGTTTATATTTGATGGTGAGACACGTATTCATGAGGTAATGGGTTTTGATAGAAATTCAACATATTTCTTTGCTAATGATTTTATTAAATCGCCGAATTTAATTATTCTAACTGGTGAAAAAACTTTGTATCTTCAATCGGATTTGGTGAATGAAGGTGATAATCATGTGCTTCAAGAAATATACACAGCCAACGAAATTCCTTTTGGGTCTGTTATCTATGATGGAAGCGGGTCTGAGTATGGTAAAACATTGTCCGCTAATTCAAACAACGTATTTAGATTTTACTTGACAGACGAAAACGACCAAGCAATTAATCTTAATGGTTTGGGTATCGTTATGACATTATTAGTTTATCGTGAAACTAATTATTTTAGTTTATTTAATTCATTCTTCAATTTGTTGAAATCTAGATAATTATTTTTGATTTAATTATTTATTTTTTTCTATAAATATATTTCGTGTATTAATCAACTTACACTACTTCAAACACAAAACAAAAAATGCCTGTCCAATACGGAGGAGAACTAGTCCATCAGACTAAGGAACTGCTCACTGGTAAGTATGAATTAACTAAACTTACCACCCGTGAAGGCTCGCAACCTGTCGCACTTACTACTGCTGGTGGTATGGAAAACACATTTGAAATTCCTACTCGTCCTTTGAACCTTGCGAGGAGTGTGTTGCGATTTACTTACACTCCGTCTGGTGCGGGTGGTGCGAGTCGCTACAATCGTATCTATATGGATTGTCTGTCTATGATTAAAACTATTGAATTGCGAAGCCGAAGCGGGCAGTATCTGTGTAATCTTCAACATGTGGGTAATTACACTAAGATGATTTGGAAGCCTGAAATTAAATATGAAAAATTTATGGCACTTGAAAATCATGGTGCTGGTGTGGGTAGTGGTGCTATGCTTCAAAAGTGTAATGCGGGAAAAGTTGAAATTGGAACCGTAGCAGAAAGAAAGGCAATTACTGATGCAGCAGATGCAGCAGGTCTTAAGGCCGCTGTTCAAGGATATTACAAAGTGCCTCTTGTTAATGCCCGCCGTAATGATGATACCGCTCTCGCTGATAGCACTGCTGGAACTTATAGCCTTGTTAATGTTCCTTTTGAGGAGGCTAAGTATTTTGAAGGTGGTGGTGATAATACTGCCACCCCTGTTATTAATGTTAAGTTTCCTTTGGGTATGCTGTTTGGTACTATTTTTGAACTGGATAAGACTATTGGCTTTAATGAAATTTTGGATTTGCGGATTGTGTGGGCTGAAACCAACCGCTCTTCATTCTATGGCACAAATGTAAGTTCTATTGCCACTGGTGCTGCAGCTACAACCTCTGGCGCTATCGTCTCTAACCTAAATCTATTCCTTGCTGTTGAGACTGACCCAAATGTCATCCTTGGTGTCCAGCAAAAGATTGCGGGTGAAGGCTTTCCATTTAAGATTGAGTATCCTATCGCTTGGAAGCAAAGTCTTCAAACAAACCAACAGAACTATGTCATTAAGATGAACCGCTCGCAGGGTGAAAGAATTCGTCGTATTTATACTTCAACATTTCATTTCACTGAGAGTGCTAATACTTCTTTTGATAATGACAACAGAGCTGGTGTAAAGGTTTTAAAATACTATACAACACTTGACGGCTCTCGTCTCCAGCAGTTTGATATTGACACAAAGGAAAATGAGGACTATATGATTTTGAAGGATAAGTTGAAGGGAAGTGCTATCCTAAACAGTGATGTCTATCATTACAACTGGTTCCATGTAGATACTTGGGACAATAACCGCCCGCTGTGCGATAAGGACACCGACGGCTATGAGGTGAGCGGTCTAAGCCTAGACACTGAGAGGCGATATGAATTCGTTTCAACTACAGGTGATAATGCGAGTGGTGCTAACATAACTAATCTCAATCACTACACTTTTGCCATTCTTCAACGTAGTGTGCTTGTTAAAGGAGTTGAAATTCTAATGAGTTAAAAAAGAATAATAAAAATAAAAAATATTTTTTTGTTTTATATACACAAGAGATGACTACTCACCAGAGAAATTTAATCGCACAAAATCCAGACGGAGAATTTATAAACGTCAGGGTCGGATATGATGGTGATATTGAAACAAATAATTCCAAAACCGCTTTTGGTGAAGCAGTAGTAGGTCAATTAACACCAGTATTACAAGAAATCTTTCCATATACCATTAATACAAGGATATGGACAAAAACAGAAACAAAATCGTCTGTGTCATTTTTGAATAATATGGCTGAATTGAAAACAACAGCAGATGCTACGGCAGATGCTAGACTGGTAAGTAAAAGGAGAATAAAATATAGAACTGGAATGGGGGTCCTAGCCCGATTTACTGCTCTATGGACAACGGACGATACAAAAGATTACTATTCATATATTGGAATAGGAAATGACCTTAACGATGGATTTTATTTTTACAAAAATCAAGCAGGAATGAATATCGCACATTATGCGGGAGGTGCTGCAGATTATATTGACCAAGAAGACTGGGATGACCCTTGCGATGGAACTTCGGCTATGCCAAACTTAGACTGGAATAAAGGAAATGTATTTCAAATTCAATTTCAATATTTAGGTTTTGGTGCTATTAAGTTTTATATTGAAAATCCCATAACAGGATTATTTCAATTAGTTCATATGATTGACTATGCGAATGCTAATAATGGTGTAAGCCTGCGAAATACAACATTACCTTTTACAGCAGTAATGAGAAATGATGCAAAAACTGGAATACAAACTCTTAAAACAGCGAGTGCTAGTTTATTCATTGAGGGTTCTAATACTATTAATACGAGTATAACGAATACTGCGGAAGGGACTGAAGCAGGTAATATAACTGAAAGCCCCATTTTGAGTATCAGGAATAAAGCACTATTCAATAATAGCCTAACCAACTATTCACATGTCTTTCCTTCCTTGGTAAGTATTACAAATGAAGATACTAAGTCAAATGTCGTCAGAATGGTATTGAATGGGACGCTAACAGGGGCTGGTTTTGCTGATGTTGATGCCACAACTTCAATCGTAGATACAGACACAAAAGCGACAGCCATCGCCAACGGAACGACAATTTTTAAGATTTATGTAAATGCTGGCTCTACTCAACAGATTAATTTCAGAACCTACGATATTCAATTAACGCCTAGCGATATTTTAACATTCACACAAAAGGCAGTGTCGGCAGGTAGTGGTGGTAATATTAATGTTATCGCTAACTTCATAGAAGACCAATAGATATTTGTTTAGAAAATCTACGATTTTCTTTTCAGACTATGTCTTCAACAAACATCGTGAAAGGTAAAGTGAAAAAAAAAAACGATGTTCTATGAAGGCGTGTCAACGCATGAATAGAATATCATATCACAAATATTTTTTTACCGCATCTTTGTTATTAAAATAAGGTTGTTGAATTAAATATTCAAGGTATGGTTTATCAATCTTAGCAACATCTTCAATTTTCATTTTTTTATACTTCCCATATTGAAGAACAACATCTTTCTTTAATATACATCCTTCTTCTGTACATGTAGCAGTCGCTATCTCTTCTCCTACATTAGCCTTTATTTCGGTAATTCCAGTCTCTTTTAAATCACTCGCCTTAAAAGGAGTGCTCTCTTCTTGCTGACCGAAGGTCGCATCTTCAACTACGTTGGAGTTGTCCGTTATGGTTTCCAATGGAATAACTACTTTCACATTGTCATCGCGGGGTTTGTATTGCTCATAGAAAGATACAATGTCAGGCTTAGTCCATTTAATCGTGGGCTTTTTTATTTCGCCGTCAAGGTTCCATTTTTCAATTTCATTCAAGTAGTCTTGCTTGGTGTTGAGGTCAGTCATCTTATATATAAGATATTTTATTCAGATATTTTTAATATCTTCATAAAACATCGAAAGCATTAAAGTAAAAAATAATTAAAAGAAAACGATGTTTTGTGATGACGAAGTCAGAACAAAATATCATATATATTTTTTTACTTCACTTTTAATGTCAGTAAATTTATCAAACCATGGCTGTTTCATAACCCATTCAAGGTATGGTTTATCAATAGTAGCAACATCTTGAATTTTCTTACCTTTATATTTACCAAATGGAAAAGTATCCTTTGGCTTGCCTTCTCTACTTTTTTCAATTGCCTTAATTTCTTCGTCAATCATCTGTTGGACATCTCTTACTGAAAAGAATTCCTTATTCTTCTCAATTGAAAGTCGTCCAAATTTTTCAGATAGTCTGGTGAGGGTTGTCATTGGTCTATATAGAGTGGTAAAAAATTTATTGAAAAAAAATTAATTATTTGTTTATCATTTTTATTTTTTTAAAATCCAAAAGGTCTAGTTTCAATCGCATTCTCTACAATTCCGATAACTTGTCTTTTCGTATATGTAAAACTAAATATCTTTTCTAAGTATTCGCTTGTTATTTTTTTCTTTTGTTTGTCTCGTGTTATCTTGTTGTTTTCTATTATAACTACTTTTCCAGATTTCTCAATTCGCTTTGCAATCCGTAATTCTTCATCAGTCTCCAACAATTCAGCCAGTTCATTTTTACCATTCTCAAATAATTCAGTGTTCGTAATACCTAGCCCACAACTTATTACACTTAACATATTCGGTAAATTCAATGCTTTTTTCGTTTCATAGTTCATACTAAATCCTTTTACTTTCATACTGGCTTTACCATTATCTAATAAGTATCCATAACATTTCGGCCCGCCTCCCACAAAGGTTTTTATTTTCGCTCCTTTCAATTCATCTGTCCAATCGCCCAGTAAATCTCCTGTCTCTACATCTTCCTCATTAATTTCTTTGTTCGTATATATTACGCTGTCTGTGTCATGATACAATATCCTATTGCCTAATCTGTCCATCATATTGTAAAGTCTCATTCTCGCGTGGCATGTGGTAAATAAAGCAACCACAATATTTGTTTTAATCGGGTCGCTCACCGCATCCTGTTTTAAGTCATAACTGGCTTCTACAATTTTGTCGTTAATTATGTTAATATTTATATTATCTACTGATTTATCGTTCAATAGTTTGTATAATGTATCTTTATCCTTTATCATTTTGTTTTGTGTTTTATTTTGTTTCTGTCCAAACTTGCCCCATAAAGAGTTCAAGCACAACTTAGCCACTGCTCGCCGTCCTTCGTTTTTAAATATTTTGCTTTCATCCATCTTTACACCCATTTTAACTTCCATACTTTTTATGTAATTTTGTTTTTCTGCTTCCGTATTACATCCCGCGGGGTATCCGCTGGACTCTTGTTTTACTTTCAAGAATGTCTTTATGTATTCTTTGAATAGGCTACTGCTTTGTTCTTTCCAGTGCCATACTTCATATACTTTTATCAACTTATACCCTTTCTCTAAGGCCTTGTAAATTTCTGGAGTTGCCCATGTGCCTGTTATTGCTCGTTCTTTATCTGTGTGCTTACATTCTCCATGTTGCTCAGTCATTCCGCACTTATCGCATAAGTAATACATCATCTTACCTCTGTCCGCCTTCGGTAAGACTGGGTGTAGTAAGCCTCTAGGTGGGAGCATCTTAACCTTAGCCACTCCGAAATATTCTCTGTTTATAATTTTATTTTCCATACTTTTTCTTTCCTCCTCATTGTTTGGTCTAATAATTATATGGTGTCCGCTTGGATAAAGGTCGTAATACATCACAGTCGGATAAAGTGAGCATATGTCAATATATTTCGCATACTCATTATCATGTCGTGATTTCCAATATAATTTCAAAGCATTCACTCTACCTCCAAACATTGCCTCTCGTGGGTTTAGTCCTTCTTGTTCAGTAATTCGTTCGTTTGTATCCTCTGCCAGTCTTTCACTGGTTTTCATCAGGCTCCATTCGCACTCCCAGACACTTATTACTTTTGCTTGTTCGTTAAGTTGTTTTTCTCTTCTCATTGTTTCCTTGTATAGTTCGCCCATTGTCTTATTCTTCTTCACATTCAAAGCATTGCTATTCCAACACTTATCACATCCGTGCCAATGACACCCGTAAAACTCATAAGCGGTTTTGTTTTTCTCGTCCCATCCATCTACATACACACGAGATTGCCCGAGTTGAAACATTTTTTCACCTCCGTTGAATGCGTGTTTAATATCAGTTTTATCTAACCTGCTTCTGTATGCTAATCATTCTACACAAGCCCTAGAAGTCATCCTGTTTTGCTTTTCCGCTTTCAATATCGCAATTGAATTCTCTGGCATAAACTTAGCACGATACAAAGCCATAACACAACTCGCAATAGTTGTATATTGAAAAGGGTCAATACCAAACTCTAGAAACTGGTTTCTAAAATCTATACAACCCTTTCTCAGTATATCAACATCTGAATGACAATACTCACCGATTTCCTTCGCAATATCAAAGTGGTTATGTGCTTTCACTTGTTCGTCATACCATTCAAGAAATTCTTTTCGTTTATCTCCTCGCATCGTGTCGTAGCCGTAATGTTTCTTATGTGGCATTACACCAACATAGTTTTTATTTTTCGCCGTATTGAAGAAGTGCGGGAAGAACCCTTTCTTAAGTTCCGTAAGTCCGAATGTCTTTGGAAAGTCTGACAATGGCATCGTAAGAAAACTTAGGCTGTCTATAAACCGATACTTCTTAAGTGTCATCATCATAATCTTACCACCTTCATAGATTACAAATGGAGTTTGTCCATTATCAACCAACCACTTAAGAATAAACTGACAATCATAACCGCGGGCATTGTGCGCAATAAATGTAAATCCGCTGTGTTTAGTGTCAAAAGCCCAATTACAGAAATCTTGAATGTTCTTATGTATAATAGGCGGTTCCTTTGCATCGTAATACAGGCTTTCCGCATGATTAACAATGTGCTCGCCTGTGTCCTGTGTCGCTTCAAAGTCAAAGAATATGTATTGCTCTGACGGCGGTAAGATTTCTTTTTGGACTATTTCACATTGGTGCTCAAGCGGTTTCACTAGTTTGCAATTTCGGCATTTCGCATATCCGCATTTGTGCTCATCCTTCTTTCTGTAATTAAGCCCGCACGATTTACATTTTGCTTTAACATCGCAGTTTGTCGTCCTGTGATTATTAAAGCATTCAGTGTTTGGAAACTTTCTATTACACTTCTCACATTCTTTCCACTGGCTCTTGTCATTTATTCCCTTACATCCGTTGGTTTCGCAGATACTACATTTTGCTTCACAGGCATGTCTTTCCATATACCCTCTTAGACATAACTCACAGAAATTCTTTTTTCCTATCATAGACTTCATGTTAGTTATGGCATCGTAATGTCCTTCAGTCTTTAGAATGTAAAGGTTAGTCAGCCTTTCTCCGTTCGCATTAAGTAGTTCTGTTTTATAAATGATTTTGTCAGGAAATTCAACAATAACCAGATTGTATTTAATGTGATTAGCAAATGTATTGATTTCTGGTATTCCACACACATCCTTAATGACGTTTGCTTGGCTGTGTAAAGTCTCTGCCATTTCCTGCTGTATCTTTCTTTTTTCCATTAGTATTGTCTTGAATTTTGGATGTTTTTCAATTTTTGCTTTGACTACAACGATTGCTCGTGCTAAACATAAGTTATCGCTGTTTGTAATACAGATTACTCCTTTCTTTCTGTATATATCCAATTTGTTCAAAACCTGTAGCCTTGTCCCGCCCGTCGGCATTTTAACAGATTTCAATACAAATTTTAATTTATCAAAGTTTATTCCGTTCTCATCCATGTAAAGACTTTCGTTGCTTTGAAATATTGCTGACAATCTTTCTAAAACTTTTTCAACCGAGATTTGATTAATTTTGTGCAAGCCTGTTGATACTTTTCCATAGTAATCAACAAACTCAATACCTAGACTAACCTTATCTTCGGGTGCTTGTCGTTTTACAAAGTCGTTCAACACAATCTCAATAAATCTTATTACATCGCGCATCGTAAATGATCGGAAGTTGCCGTTAATCCTTACCGCATATCGGCTTTCATTTATTCCTAGTTCGTGTTCCTTGCTGTCGTCCCTTATGATATCATAATTACCATACCGCAACAAGTCTCTGTAATTTTCTTTCATCTCTTTTTTCTCTTCAATCGTAGGTAAAGGTGGTGCTATTGGTATAGCATGGTGTTCGAAATACACTGCACCTCTTACTTGGTTCAAGTAGTTTTGGGCTGTCGGTGTATCAATTTTATACCCCCTTACCTTCGGTTTGATATATAGCACATCCCGACCCCTGACAGACTTGATTTCGTAATTTATCTTATATTCCCTTAATCTATCCAACCTGTAGACCTTGCCGTTATACGTGTGTGTCTCCATGTTTGATAATAGTATATCAAGGAAAATATAATTTTATAAAATTAAAATATTTGTCTGCCTCAATCGGTCGTCCCCTCGTGGCCTCGTGTGTGCCCCTATATATAAGGACCCTCCTTGTCTTTAAATGGAAATTCAGTGGTTTCCGCAGAGAAACCTTTTTGATTATCAATACTTACCATACCCGCAACCACAGTGGCAGTTATGTTCCATGTACCCGCACATATTACATCTATCATCGTCATCTTTCTTTATTCTCTCCATATACTCTTTGCTTGGCCTTGGAGGAACTGGAGGTTTTTCTTTTTCTGCTGAAATATGTTTCTGAGACTTCATATGTCGCGTTTTGTTTCCATTATGTATTTCAGCACCACATCCACACTTAAAATCTTTATGCTTCCAAATTTTCTTCTTTTCTTTTTTGATTATTCTTGTTTCTTTATCGTAATTAATTTTCCATTCCTCATATTTAGGTATTATATTTTCCTCGTGATATTTCTTTGCTTCTTCCAATGCTTGCTCTTTTGATTTTTTCTTACCGATGCAGAAACTCTTACCCATAACCTTTCCTCCTTCTCTCCATTGAACTTTTACCATTGGTCTCTTTTCGTTATTCTTTACCATAACACAACCTCTAGACATTCTAAATCTCTGAGTGTCTTCGTTTGTCATCCTATATGTGTCTTTATTTTATTTCTTTAAATAATAATTATTTAAAGGTAGCCGTTTTTCTTTCTTTTGTCTGTCTGTATTTGTTATAAATAGGTAGTGGAAATAATGAATAACGGCTCTTAGTGTGGTTTCTGTGATGAAACTGCACTGAAAAAGTGTGCCGAAGTGGCACCCTATACTACTACTATCGTTTTCAACCAGCTCAAAAGTATATAAATAAAAACTGATATAACTACATCTTAAAGAGATATAGCTCTTCTATACATCACTGTGTATGGGGTATAAGAAAAAGGTCGCATATTTACCTATCTGCGCCTACAATAATTTCCACTCGCAGGGTGAGTGAGAAGTTTGAAATCAGATTGATTGCCCGGCCGAAATGCGTATGCAGAGGAATATACTTACACACTTGCATACGTACATACACATACATGCAGAAATACATGCCATATGAGTCATATGTACATAGAGAAATGCACAAAAGCATGCAAAAAATAATATAAATACTGTAGGCATCACCCCCCGGATAGCCGGTAAAAAGTACCCTTTTTCTGGTGTCAGGTGCACCTAGTTTTTTCCATTATTTTCAATATCGTTTGGCCGGATTTGACCTAATGCCATTTTAACCTTGGTCTGTTGCCGTTTTCTTTTCGGCTTCACTGAGCTAATATAACGAGACATCATTCTCTTTTGGGGATTTGTGTCTGGTTGTATTACCGACTTTTTATTGAGCTATCTTCAGGGATTGTAACATTGGAGTCACCAGCACAAGGCTGATTTCTTTTCTGGCTTGTTTTTGGAACAGCAGAAAGAAAAATTGGACAGACCTATCTCTTCTGAGTAGGTGTTCCAAAAAACAAATACTCCAGCACATCCCCACACAGCTCTTTTTGCAAAACTAGACGTCTAGGCGTTTGTGAGTAGGTGTCTCAGTACCCTCTCCACAGCCTGTATCTGTGTCCTCACAAGGAGGCCAGACACCAGACCTCGTAGCTGTTCTTTTGTTCTCTCTTGAGACAGAGACAGAGTAGGTCAACAGACGTACAAACAAACACTCACAGTTATAAACAAACTTGAAGGACACGAGCGTAGTACTCTACCTTTCAAGTCTGTGCACTTTGTTGCCTCTCAAACCACACACATCAGAGTATTTTTGCAAATCTCTGACTGTCTTTCGACAATAGGTCTGAACAAGTGTCAGACGACAAGTCGACTTCTCAAGGAGTGCTTCTCTAGCCTCTTTGACATTATCTGTACATAGGTCCTCGTACCTCATAACAGATACAACAACAAAAAGAGAAAAAGAAAAGAGGAGTGGAGAAGGAGATCAAATTTTCAGAGAAAGTCGTACAGATTACTTCTTTCTCACAAAAAAAAAAAAAAAACACATAAGACATAGAGGTGAGACGCTCTCTCTCTATACTGTCTTTTCGTTTTTTCTCTCTATTCGTTCCTCATAGACGAACAGAGCAATTACGGGGTAGAAGCAACTCTGTCTCATCCGTATTCCTTCAGCGTCCATGTCTACTAGGTCTGAAGACTGGCAGGAAGGAGGGGGGGAGAGTGAGCGAACCCCAGGAAACGAAGAGGAGTTCGTTGACCCTCATGCAGAAGGAGGAGATCTGGCACCTTCCTTTGACACAGGAGGAGCAGAGAATCAATTTTTTACTGCGCCTTCCTTTGACACAGGAGGAGCAGAGGAAGTCGAGGAGGAGGAGAAGGGAGGAGAGGAAGCGAGGTTTGTGGCAGAATATGGCAAACTAAGTAAGAAGGAGTTTGAGGAGAAGAAAGGGAAGGATGAGGCCTATAAATGGCTATACATTCCCCAAGAAATGCGATGGGGACAACCCTTGAAGAAGGAGGACATCTGTTACCCTCTCCCAAGGCAAGCTCTGCCTCTGGCAGAATTCCTCAGAGACGACGGTGCACAGTTACAGTTGCAACATGTCTCATTTGGGGACAATATGTCTTTACTGGAGCTACTCGACCTCTCATGGACAGTGTTTGAGTGTGCTATACTCTTTGAGTACCAGACTGGAAAGACTGTGCTGCCATGGAACACAAGAGCACTGGCTAGGTTGCTCGATCCTGGTCAGGACATTGATTCAATAAAGAGAGGGGAAAAGGAGTTTAAGTTCAGGAATCCAAAAGGACAGATCAATGTCATGGATGTGTCTCTGAAACTTATGGAGGCCAAGTTAGTGGACCTGGGTAAACTCCAACACACCCAGTTTGGCAGGGACCTTCACCCGGCCCTGAGGGAAATAGAAGGCGAAGCTGGAGGGGTGACGAGGATGAAGAAGCTGCACGCGGCCTTGGTGAAGGATGACGCATGGAAGAGGTGGGTCTTCACGAAGGATCATACGATCTTGGAGGGGACGGCCGCACCACCCCCCACCAATAAAGCGGGAGAGAAGGAGTTGGCGGAGAAGGCCTTGTTCCTTCGGAAGGCAGCTGAGATCCTGTCTTTTTTTCATCATGCCCAAGAGCTGTATATCAAAGAGCTAGCGGCTGAGAAAGAAAAGAAGGAGATTGAGGCAAAGATTGCATTAGCCAAGGCGGCGGGAACAAAGGGACCGAAATATTCCTCTGGATCTTATATGGCTCCCTCGGGCCGCTCCGCCCCGTCAGCCCACACAGCCCCTTCGGCCCCTGCGACTAGCTCAGCGCCTACCACTGTCATTGTCAACAGTAATGACAAAAAGGACAGACAGGCTATCATACAGGCCTTCCAAAAATATACAAAGTCCGATGCCACTGCTCTGACGCTGTATGCAGAGACAGCGAGTCAGAAGGACACGGATGCGAACCTTCGAGACAAGCTCAGAAGAATTGATGCTTGTATGAAGCAGCATCCAACGGACGAAACACAGGAGTATGAGGCGTTGTACACCTTGTTGGACCCATCAATCATCACACAAGGGTTTGATGTTGGGGAGTACAAGGCGATGAGAGCGGTAGAGGTGGCGGCTAGGAGAGCAGCCTCAGACCTGCAATGCACGGTGCCAGTTGCCGTCCTCTTGCAATACTTTAAAACTCATGGGTATCAGCACCTGTGCACTGGTACTTTGATTGGGTTTGAGATTTTTCAAGAGGTGAACGAAGGGCTGGGCATTGGCACGAGGTTGGCAGCGATCCTCACTGAGGTCAGCGCCAAGTACGGGCTCTTTTATAGCCGGAAGTCTATCATTTTGTACTTCCTGAGTGCTTTGTGTACACGACACCCGAGCAAGCTCGCAAGGATCATACAGTCCTGTCCGACCTTCACGGCGGTGAAGACGGCGGATTTTTTAGAAACGAATATATACGAGAGGACTGTAGCGGCTACTCCGCCGGGCGACCTGTTCAAGGAGGTGCTCGACGCGTGTTCCGAATTGGACACGGCCACCGAGTCATTCTCCAGTGCCGCGACACAGGGGGTTGGAGGTGCTCAAGCAGCACATGCAACTCGAACGGCAGGTCTCAAGAGGGGGAGAGAGGATGAGCCGACGCCGTGCTACCGCTATTTTTCATACATGGCGTGTAAGCATGAGGCACAGAAAGGAGTAGGCAATTGCCTCTTCAGCCACGACTCTCTTGATGATAGGCAGCGAAATCCTTTCCTTAGAGAGCTCGAAGGCATGAAAAAGACCATGTACGCCATGTACAAGAAGGAGTTGGAGGAGGGGAGGTGGAATGCGAATATGGTCTCGGATGCGGAGTTCCGGGAGGCCATCATTTACTTCCTTGACAGAATGAAGAGAAGGGAGAAGAGAGAGACATCGGGCCGATCAAAGGCGCCGACTAGAGGAGGAGGAGAGACGAGAGGATCGTCACGAGGGTCCCGAGGGACACCAAGAGGGGCGGCACCACGAGGACGAGGCTTTCGTGGAAGGGGAGGACGGACCCCAGCGCGCCCTCCCAGAGGACACGGATACTGGAATTATAGCACCAGTTCCAGCTCCAACTACCCCCAGCAAGCTTATACCGCTACGGAGGGGGGATGTCAAGACGAAGACACCGGCTCAGGTGAGCGTGTTGTCGTAGACTGACGGGAGGAGAAGAGAGAGGAAAAGAAGAGAGAGAGAAGGAGATAAAAACTGTTCTTTTTAATCCGACAGTCACAGTTATGCCTACTGTTGCTGAACAGGATACGAACGGTTCCGTTCCTCCTAGACGTGAAGGTGAAGGCACACAGCCTCACAAGCCTCAAGGTAAGCACTTGCTAGTTCATCCTTCGAGAGCTAATATGATAAATTATGCGAATAGGAAGGCGAAGAAGGCGATGGAGGAGAGGAAGCCGAAACCAAATGCTAGGTCTCCTACGAAGAAGCAGCGGACCGTACCCCCGCCAAAGGACTCAATAGTCTCTGCTATAGACACGAGTACACTCGGTGTACCAGACTCTGTCCAAAAGACACTCGAGATACCGGAAGCCCCGGAGACTCAAGAAGTTAAGTTGGCGGAAAAGGGGGGAGAACGAGAAGAGGACAAGGAACTTGAGCTTAGACTCAAAACCCTAGAACGAAAAATTCATGTGCTAGCGGCTAGTTTACATAGACCAGACGCGCTATGCTACACTGACCTCTTTTGTGAAACTTTACAAACCACATTAAAAGTTGGTAATGATACGATGGCGAATATTAATATTGTCGGCCAGAAGTTTTTGAATAGTCACCGGACATGGGTGGACAAAAACATTAGAAAAACAAAGGGGACCCTAAAAGGGGTAGGCAGCCGTACGGAAATTACGGGCATCGTCACATTAATTTTCAATTGAAATCCGGTCGAGTATATCGTGCGGACCTCTATGTTGTCCCCGATTACCACGGTTCAATCCTGCTGTCGTATGACCAATTGGCTACGATGGGGGCTGTGATCGATTGCGCCGCACGGCGGGTGATTTATGGAGTGAAGAATGGAGAGGAGGAGGATATTAATCCGATGACTGCTACTGACTCATACGAGGCTTTTGAGCTGAGTCTAGCAACGGAGAGGAAAAAGTTGGCCTTCGTACATGAGGCAACTGAAGCCTATGTACACCCCTATGTCACAGTGCCGGAGGAACTGACCTGGACCGACAATTGGGAGACGGAGATGCAGGCGTATACGGTTACGATTCCCGCATGGGACAGAAAGTCTATTGATGACTTAGTCGTAGCGCGTAATGAGGAGATAATATGTGTTGCGAAACAGTGCCCGTCGTTGGCCAGATTCGCAGAAGGTGGCGGGGCAGATGTCCATATTACTAATGGCTACTGTTACCATGCGAAGGTGTCAGATGACAACAGAGAGGCGTTTGTGCCAAGGAGGAAGGGGCGTATCCCCGATACTCCAGCGGATGACATTAAAACTTTTATCACGAACTTTTGGGGCGATGTGCCTACCTGGCCGCGCTCATTAACTGAAGTGAAAAAGTGTCTACGGACTCTATTTGAGAGTAACAAGCCGTATACTGTCATTCTGCCATACAATGAGAAGGCGATCTGGGCACAGGAGATAAGGGACCGGCTTATTGATCATCCTATACCTGTTCCTTCTCGCAAGCAACAGTTAGTGGTGGCTTGTCGACTCGGGTCTCGGGAGCAGAGCAGTGCATACAAGCAAAAGCTCAGAGCCCAGGACAAGTTGAAATTGATACCTCAAGCTTTCACATGCTTTGATGGTTTCTACACCCGTAAGGCTCCGATACAATACGCGAACCTTATTGATATGCTTGTCGGGCTGGGTCATGATGATGAGCCGGACACAGTCACGTATGAAAGAACGGGACTAGACGATTTGTCCGAGGAAGATTTGAGTTTGGAGGAGGACTTAGCGCCCCTCAAGGAGCATAAGAAGATGTCGGAGGAAGATTTCCAAGCGGCGGCGCGGAAAATTTTAGAGAGAGAAGGCGTTTCTCAAAGCTAAGATGGAGGCATACAGAGAAATTTTCGACCCTCCTCGGGCAGGTGGTGTAAAGTCGGATGACTTCACTGCTGTCATTTACAAGATACCGGGTGCGGAGCCATCTCCGGCACCACGGAGGGCAAATTTGAGCATACATGAGGCAAAAATAGCGGAGGAGAATGTGAGACAGTTGCTCGATGAGGACTTTATTGAGAGATCTACATCTCCAATTGTCTCTCAACCGAAAATCGTCCCTAAGCCAGGAGGAGAATGGCGCTTGACGATCAATTATGCCCGTGTGAATAAGGTGCTAGAGGAAGAGAGAAATCCTCTGCCGACCTTAGAAGAAGGCAGAAGGGTGCTGCGGAATGCTAAATTCTATTCGGTCATTGACCTTAAGAACGGCTTCTGGCAGATACCACTGGACGAGAAATCCAGATGGCTGACTGCATTCGTTGTGGGTATGGAAATATACCAGTGGAAGGTGCTTCCAATGGGACTCAAACAGGCCCCGGGGCTCTTTCAGAAGGCGATGCAGAAGATGTTGAGCGGTCAATATGACGACCAGTCGGAGGATGGTTTTATGAGAAGGAGAGGACAGAAGGCGGGAGAATATGCATTTTGTTACATCGATGACATCATCGTATACTCTAACACAATGGAAGAGCATATCGATCACTTGTCAGATGTCTTCAGGCGCATCGGAGCTTTTGGCCTGAAATGCAACCTAAAGAAATGTCAGCTTGCCAGGACAAGTGTGACGTATTTGGGTTACGAGATTTCTCATAATAGGGTCTCGATATCGCGCGAAAAGAGGGAAGAGATCATGAGTAGACAGTTGCCAAAGAATCGCACGGAGTTACACTCTTTTCTTGCGATGGCACAGTACTACAGCCAGTTCATACCCGATTGGGGTGCAACTCGGGCTAAGCTGGAGAAGATGATTGATTTTGGAGACTTTGAGAAGTGGGATGAGGAGGCTTTGCAGGCGTTTAATACGCTCAAAGATATCATTTATAAAGATCCCAAGGACGGCGGATTAGTACTTATGATGCCCGACTTTACGAAACCGTTCGTAGTCGACACGGATGCATCTAAGTTTGCGATTGGCGCGGTGCTGCAACAAGAAGATGAGGAGAAAAAGTTGCGCCCGATCATGTTTATTAGTAGAAAGCTGTGTGCGGCGGAGCGAAATTACTGCACGCGACAGAGGGAGGCGTTGGCAGTAGTATGGGCTCTCAAGAGGCTCAGAGAATACTTGTGGGGAGGACCTCTATTCACGGTTAGGACCTATCATCACAACCTTCTTTGGTTGATGAATCATGAACAAACCATGAACAAACCGGCCGTTTGGCGCGGTGGCAAGCTTTCTTGTCATGTTTCAATTTCACGATGGTCTACTTACCGGGAAAGCGAAACGTAGTCGCTGATAGCCTTTCCAGGCTAGAGTTTCAGTCGGAGGTGTCGGCTCTCGTATCATCAGTGGAGATGATGGACCTGTCCACGGACAAGGTATACGAGGTGAGCCACATAGAGGCGATGCAGATGGCAAGAGGCGTTCGTTATGACCGCACGGGTCTACGATATAGTCCTCAAGGCCCGGATCATGGCATATGCTGTGAGGCGCATGTTCTCGAAGACGCTGAGTGGTCTTATGAGGCATACGAGAATGCGAAGGCGAATATAAAAGAGGAGGAGGAGACGACTGAGGTCTATACTGAACCTCCACAGGAAAATCGAAGCGAGCTTGATGAAGACCCGGAGAGGGTAGGAGTAAGGTTGGAGGACGGTACTATCCATATCGCCTCGCCTACCGCGTGGAGGCAGCAACAGGCGACGGATCCGGAGTTCAAGGAGCTCATAACGTTATACAAGAACCCTAATGAGCTTAAAAAGACTCCACAGATCAAAGATCAGATGAAGGAGATGGCGTGGAGAGATGGGCTATTGTGGTACAAGGGCCAGCATGGCAAATTTGCATCACAGCCTGACAAATGGACTCTCTGGGTACCAGAGAAGTTGAGGCGCTTTATATATGTCGCAGCCCATAACTGCCCCTTACTGGCACATCCGGGTCGACAAAGAACTCATTGGTTCATAGCGAGGCGATTTTGGTGGAAAGGGATGAAGGAGGAGATAGACAGGGAAGTGGACGCATGCATCCCATGCAAAACCACAAAGACACCGCTGAAGGCGAACTTTGGCCTGATCGGTACATTCCCGTTACACGCCGGGATGTTTGAATTTTTACACACCGATCATGTGGGACCTTTCCCCGAATCGGCAGAAGGGTACAGATACCTTCTTACCGCAATAGATCGAGCCACCAATTATGTCTGGGTTGTTCCTGTTAAGGACGCTACAGGCAAGACAACTGCGCAGGCTCTGATCGATAGGATCGTCTCGCAGATCGGAGTGCCTAGAAAGATATGTTCTGATCGAGGTTCTGACTTTAATAATGAAGTCATCGACAGACTATCTAAGTACTACGGGATGAAATAGCAATATGTTACTGCCTATAACCCGAGAGCGAATGGCAAGATCGAGCGGGTACATAGACCTCTCAAAGCCTCGCTTAAGATGTACTGTATGAAGAAGGAGAATCAGAGAGCCTGGGTGGAGGCAGCACCTTCATTTGCCTTTGCAATGAACTGTCTACCCTCATCGGCATTAGGAGGAGCCAGGAGCTCAGTCTCGCCATATCAATTGGTTTACGGCCGAGAGCCTAATATCCCAACCTCACTTCTGCATCCAAAAGACACTTGGGCAGATGAGGATGAGTTGTTCGGGATGAGACTAAGAGCGAAGATGGAGGCGGAACAAATAGTTGCGGCGCACAGGGAGGCGGAGCGCAGAAAGACTGACGCACAAGGAGTGCGACAAGCGCACTTAGATCAAGTCCGTTTCCAGGTTGGGGATATTGTACTCTTGTACCATCCTCAAGTCCCTAAGGGGGTTAGCTCTAAGCTGTTTACCCACTGGAAAGGACCATACCAGGTCATGGAACAGATGGGACCTCTGAATTATAAGATCAGGGGTAGAGGGAAGGTGCAGATTGTGAATGTTCGAAGGCTGATCAAATATGACCCCTTCTTACTTGAGGATGAATCCGTTGAGGAGGCGTTGAAACGGATGAAGGAGGACTTCCAAGAGGTACCGCCTATACAGAAGGAGGATACCTTAGAGGAGGAGAATGCCTATCGGGCACCGGGTCACGGAGAAGGAGGAGACCGAGAAGGAGAGTAAGGAAGACTCAAACCGCAAAAGCGCGGCGGGGACTCAGTCTAAAGCCCCCATAGTCCGCGGCGGTACGAAGGAGAAGTTCACGGAGGCGCAGAGGAGGAGAGCGCAAAACGATCTCATCTTCGACCAACCGAGGAAGGTGGCAAGGTCGACGCGAGCGACGGATGTCCATGGAGGAGGAGGGGAGAAGGACACTAACCCGAACGCGGGTAATGTGGACATTCGACATGTGCGATGGAAGGAAGGAGAGGCGATTGCGGCCATCAAGTGGGTCCGAGACGCTTTTTATCTGTTGAGACCGGCAGAATCTCATGTTGCCGATGACACTCTCTCAGATCTTTATCTCATGCGAGCTGTGGCGGTCCCGCAGACTACACGGGCAGCACGGACATCGAAGAGATCCTTAGCAGCAAAAACGATACAACCGGTACTCCATTTTTGGAGAAGCATGGACCCTGTTGAGGATCCAAAAGCTAGACAATATTTACCGGTGTACAAAGACGCGAAAAATCTCGAGACATGGGATGATACTATTACCCTTCGAGACAAAGACCACACTGCGTGGACTATTCAGTCACTGCCTAGAGGAGTGCTTGACATTCCTTTTGACTTATCTTTGGGCGCCATCCCTTACAAAATATGGGACATTCTGGAGGAGTCGAAGTTTGACTTGACTTTTGTTGGCGGCCCGCCACCTGGCAAAGGGGTTCGCGCAGGGCGACGAAGGCAGTAAGTGATATTTTTTTCTTTTATCACGCGTCGGACATTGAAAGCTGCATGTGGATTAATCTCATAGTGCCCATGTCAGATCATGTCTTATTAAAATGTTTTTATACTATTGTTGTTACTTGGCATTTTTATCGCAACATATGAGTGCGAGGGTCAATCGGCAAATTGATACAACACCGTATAAGGGGATCGCTTGTGAGTTTAGCGATGGTGTTTCTGGTACGACCCTGCTTCAAGTATCCAGGGTGATGTTCTCAAAAAATGTTCTCATAGTAGACATATTAAATTTTTTTCTTTGGATATACTTAATATTGTCATACCAGCACGGTCCGTCTCTACTTGTGTCGGCATATCGCATGGTCGGGCTCACTCACCCCTGCTTTGGATATAGTTATTAGGTCTGGCCCCCTAGTACTATATTAATTCAACCGATTGAATACAAGGGTATGTTATTAAAAGACAATGTATTTACTGATCGGAAGTGTTTTTGGAGAAGGAGAAAAATTATAACGCTGCTTTTATTGTAATAGTAATACTATTTGTTCTTGACATACTGCCTCAGAATTAAGTTACGGGGGGGACAACAAGTGTGGAAGGAGGAGTTTTTATTTACAAAAACGAGGCTGGAGATTGATAGTTGACTCGTGTCTGGCGCATGCGTTTTATATATCCACTGCACGGTCTATCAGTGGGTTAATGCACTTAGTTGCGACACCCCGTAGCGTTTGTGCAGAAAAGAAATCAGCAATTATATGACAAAATATTGCATATTTCCTTCATAAAAACGGGAAGGTGTACTGTAGGCATCACCCCCCTGATAGCTGGTAAAAAGTATCATTTTCTGGTGTCAGGTGCACCTAGTTTTTTCCATTATTTTCAATATCGTTTGGCCGGATTTGACCTAATGCAATTTTAACCTTGGTCTGTTGCAGTTTTCTTTTCTGCTTCACTGAGCTAATATAACGAGACATCATTCTCTTTTGGGGATTTGTGTCTGGTTGTATTACCGATTTGTTATCGAGCTATCTTCAGGGATTGTAACAATACACACAGAAATGCGTCCAAACATACACAGACATACATGGTAATTCATGTGTAATGTATCAAAGTATCATGTATGTATGTGTATTCAACATATATACATATAGGCAACGCATAGGTACATACATACTTGTACACTACGGGTACACAAGTATAGATTTT
>WBZZ01002799.1:32500-42500 GCA_019918135.1 Paulinella micropora
ATCTATCTATCTATCTATCTATCTATCTATCTATCTATCTATCTATCTATCTATCTATCTATATATCTATCTATCTAGCCATCTATCTATCTGTCTGTCTGTCTGTCGATCTATCTATCTGTCTGTCTATCTATCTATCTATCTATCTATCTATCTATCTATCTATCTATCTATCTACTCCCTCCCATCCATGCATGTATGTATTTTATGTCGCAGAAAGTCAACTTCGAACTATCAAGACTTATATATACACACATATGTATATGTGCGTGCATGCATTCATTTGCAGAAAAAGCGAAAGCCGTTCTGGATCTCATGTATGTTATGTTCTGAAGGTGATGGAAGTTATGGATATATTACTGTGGACATTCAAGTGGCACACTATCCAACTTTGATCTCATCGTTCTCCGTCAATCTAACTGATACGACAAATCTGAAGCCATAGGACAAGAGCTTCCCAACGGTGTGCGTTGCATTTCCGTATCTCAAATATTGATTGAGAAAGATGAGGTCAAAGTTTGAATGTTTTGCCACCTGACAGTCCACAGTAATATGTATCTATTGCAGAAAGCAAAAGCTATACTGGACAAGCTGAAGACTGGTGCCACCCTGGTACCGGTGGCACCGCGAAGGGTCCGCCAGGAAAAATTGGCAATGGAAAGAGTCCGGCCGGAGAAATTGGCAAGGGGGCTCAGCAGCAGCCGAAGCTCTCGGGCGCACCTAGATAGGTAGATATGTAGATTTGTAGATTTGTAGATATGTAGATATGTAGATATGTAGATAGGTAGATAGATGGATAGATAGATAGATAGATAGATAGATAGATAGATAGATAGATAGATAGATAGATATTTTGAACTCTAAGAATGCCGCAAACTGTCGCGTTATGTATCAGTAGCTGTATGTATTGAAAGGTATGCCAAAAATCAATACTAAGTTATTTTTGTCTCATGAAAACTTGATTGCTATTTCTAGATATATATTAGAGTACTTGCCACTGAGTCTCCTAGATATGGTTCTTGAGTGGGAAGCGTAAGAAATAACATTGTAAAGTATTTGTATGTAAACTCCTAGAATAATGTTTTGTTCCCGGCATTCTCCTTCTTTTCTACCGGTACTGAAGTTTCAACTTAGCACTGCACTGATACTATGAAAACGGTGAACTTGCTCACAAATGTTTTTTAGGTCGTTTTAGTGGAGTCCAAAACGGAGGCAACTATGACTTTTCAAGCGGCAAGTTTTTAACATTTTTTAATCGCCCTGTTTTGTTGTAAAGATCCGACACGATGTGATCTGGTTTCGACCGTCCTTTAAAAAAAATAATAATAATTGAAATTCAGCTGGCACATTTGAAGTTATATTAATAACGGCTAAAAGTTTTGTGTTATGTTTATTAAAAAAGATATTGTCTATGTGCCTGCTACTGGATGCCGCCCGGCATCCATTATAAGTCACTTTCAAGTTCCATAAAATAATATTTCCAAAAATTTTATTAAAATTAATATTAAATCTTTCATTTCAGGTATTAAAATCAATAAAAATTTATTAATAATACAACTAATTTAATATTACCGCTCGGTCAGTGTCCTTAACCCCCCCCCCCCCCCCCCGAGACTTAGTCATTTTTTGTGTGATGCCCACCGGCAACACAGAGTTTAAGAGCGTCATTAGGTGCGTTTACGTTTGTTTTTGGAGGGCATTCTGTACTGTTTGTGGCGGGCCAGGCGTGGCATCCACGTGCTGCAAAGTTGCACAGGGCCCCCGCAAGTCAGGGCCGCAAGTCGCGCAGAACCAGTACAGTTAGCAGGTAGAAGGTTTCGGGGTTAGGCTCGACACTACCTTCTACCGCACGAGGGGGGGGGGGGGGGGACAAGATAACATTAATATCAGCCTCATTCACCTGCGTCAACAGCTCTTTGGCAAGCAGGCTTTTGAAGTAGCCTGGCCTGCCATCTCCTTTCATTAAATAAAGGTTGGCTAAAACTGTTATCGAAAATTTCAGGTAATGCCTGTACGCATTCGTGATAATAAAGTCGAGCAAAATTAGGAAATCGACCTTTACCCAATTATGAGTGGCAATAGATAAATTAAGGGAAGTTGACCCGTGACGAGCGGAATTGAATATGTCTACCGCGTTAAAAGCTAAATAGTACAAGGCCACGGCCTGGCAGCGCGGAACCTGTGGCATAGACTGTGAAAAACGCGCATTCCGAGGTGTATCCGCCAAAGTAGTAGAGCAAGTGGCAATAATTTGCTGCTGATTATGGTCGTTTTGGTTGACTGCGAGCAGCTTTACCCCATCCTTTTCGCATACAGCTGAGTAAATCCCCCTTGGCGCCCCCCCCCCCCCCCCCCCTTGAGCTATGAAGTAACTTTACTGGAAACCCCGAGTGTGCAGTCTTCACCATGCAGACAAAATCCAACCCCCTTTGCTTCAACTCCATTGCAGTTTTTACAGACGCAAACCATGAGTCTCCGATAACAATGCGTCACGTACCCCACCAAGGCTTAGTTAATCGTAAAGTAGTGGCGGTGGTAACCCCCAGACCTGCTACAAACGCTTTTTGCCTATCCCTCGCCTGCCCCTCCACCATTTCCATGGCGATACAGATCCCAGACTCCACGTCACAGACCGTGTGGTACTCCCTTCCAACAGGGATAGGCTTCCTTGGGACCACCATTTGCCCAGGCATCCCCTCGCCAGTATACTGCCCCGTGCTTTCGTCCACAGTAATAACCCCCCCCCCCCCCCCGGGCACTATGGACAACTCCGCCTTCTTACCAACAGCCTCTGCAAAAGCACGAATAGGTAGAAAAGGGTCTGCATCTGTAGGGGGGTGGGGGGGGGGGGGGGCAAGCCTTAGGCACTTCAAAATTGAATCGAACCGATTAAGGGGCATTATCTTTCCAAAATCATCCCCCGGTAGCCCATCTGTACCCATTTCACACGTTTTCGACCAACGACATCGTCCGCGGCCCCCATCCGCTAAGGAAGTCTTGATAAGGATGCACACAAAAGACCAAAACTCTGCCTCTGTCAATGGGACTCTTAGACGGGGGTACGTCTCCTTGACGGACTAGCAAATACCAAGTTGTCTGTAAAGTGGGGTGTGCTGTAAAGTCGCTTGGATGATGCTTAAGTGAAGCTCAAGTGAAGCTCAAGTGAGGCTCACGTGAGGCTCAAGTAAAGCTACAAAAAACATGTGCAGCAGTTTATCTATATCAGTATTCTCCAATTATTCCCATCAATTGAGTGGAAAAAAGTATCCATGTTACAGGAAAGCTTAATTTTGATATTAATAACGTCAACAGTGATGAAAACAAAGTAAATTTATTAAAAACTGATAAAAGTGATTCAGCTAGAACTACTACGTCACTGGTGGATAGGCGAACTCAACTCCTGCCTCCTGTAACCACAGTCTAGTGTCTTCTGAGAGCTTACCCTGCTTTGTCAAAGTAACTTCTCTACCAATAGCTTCGGAAATGATGTTACAGCTATACTCCGTATCTTTGTATTTTTCAACTAGACTACCTGACGGCTTAGCCTCACATGCCATTAAGGCATCATCTCGTCTGTCTATCCAAGCAGGCAGGAATTTCCCAATCAAGGGATTAGCATCGTCAGGGCTTTCTTCTGGCAACAAGTACCATACTTTGAAGGACCAGTTTTTACATCACCTTCAAGTTCTGTGGTATGCATACGCGCACGCACTTGAGCGAGCCAGACAGTACTATCACCATCTTTCACAACTGCAATAGAACGTAATGGTGGCACATACAACAGGTTATCATTATCAGCACTGCACGCATCTCCTTCCTCTGGATCTACATCTGCTTCTTGAGATGCACCTGCCGACGCAGGCGACGCGGATTCTGGCTGCTCCTGCTCCTGTTCCTGCTCCTGCTGTTGCACCTGCTGCTGCAGCCGCTGCTGCACCTGCTGCTGCACCTGCTGCTGCACCTGTGGCGTCGAAGAAGGTGTCAAGATGGTCGACGTTGATGCTGCGGTAAGCGGCTGCTGCGCATCTTGATGTTCTTCTAGTGACTGCTCATCGCTGAACAGTCTCACTTCAACTAAACTCTCGCTGAATGTGACATTGCGAGTCTGACTGGGTTTGTCCTTCCTCCGGATAAGGCCTCCATTGTTAATAACGCCACCTCCAGTAATATTACAAGGGGGAGCTTCTATCGACAGTGGTGCAGACTCAGATAGAAACTCCGCTTGTAAAATCCTTGCGCTGGCTTGGCCGCTGCTTGAAGTGGCTGGAGTTGTAGCCTGTGACTGCTGAGAGGATTCAGAGGTAGCCACTTGCTGCAACTGCGAGGGGGACGTCGAGTCGGACGCAGGTTGCAACTGCTGAGAGGATTCAGAGGTATGCTGCTCCAACTGCGAGAGGGTGCCAGATGGCGACAACTGCTGCTCCGCGTGCGCCTCCGAGTCGACAGCAGAATGTGACGGCGAGCGCTCTTTAGCAAGTCTCCTGCTCTTGCGTGAAGGTTCCTCCTCTTCTTCTTCACAGTGCCTCTTCTTCTTCATCTTCTTAGATTTCTTCTTCTTGTACTTTTTCTTCTTGTTCTTCTTACTCCTTGCCGCCTTGCCTCTCTTCCCTCCTTTGCTGCTGAATCCATCGACATCTGATTCGCGATTTAGGCGCGCTAAGTTCCATGACTCGCTCCACTTTAGCTTCAAGGCTTTCTTGCAGCAGGAAAAGATCGGTACTTATATATGTTTTAATTATTTCATCTGTTGCACAATATCCTTGCTCTGCGCGCAACATGCTTCCACTCCCGATCTTTTCATGTGCTACACATCACCTGCTTCTCCCGATTCTCATGTGTTGCACAATATCCTTGCTCTGTGCGCAGCCCCGAAGTTTCGGTACCTGGATTCATGGCATATGTCCGACAAGCGATCGATTGTGTATCACAAGATGGATCAGTTTGGCGCGAAGGTACATAACTTAGTTGTGCATGCAAAGACTGGACGTGACGCTGTGGTAATTTCTATACATGCCCTGCTCTTGGCCTAATAGATTTACTCTCCAGGAGTCGCATACGCATCCTACCACGCTCGGAATGACAAGGTGGTTGCCATGGATATGCGCCTGGACAGAGACGCGGGGCGGCGCTGCGATCATTGCACGCAGATGAAAGGTAGTCCGAATTTCCTTCTAGTTGTGATCACTAGGTACACTGGCTCAATAATTATAAATTCATATACATTATGTCAGGTGAGCCCGCGCCCGGCCATACCAGAGGCAAGGCTGCAACCGAGTGTCCCGTCCTTACCAAGAAAAATCCTCCTCATACTCCAGTCCTGTTTGGGGCGAACAGCGAGCGCAGCCTCAGCCGCGATGAAATAAGGCAAGCTGATCAGGTAGGCTTCCTCTGTCTTTTTGGTACCAGTTTAATTCGTTACATTGTGAACTTGCAGGCGGAGCTTAAAGAGATTTCAAAGCAAAAGTCGATCGAGGTGCTTCTGAATTCTTACCGAAAGGACGAGCTTGTTCAGGAGCTTCAAGACTCAGGCGTTGCTATGCCTGAACATAAAGATGTTGTTTTGCTGCGACAAGCGTTGCTGGTAGCGTGACAGTTGCACCCTGCATCCATTGATCCATGAACAGATGTGCAATAATGTAACAAATGCATTTCTTTTCAGGGTGCTTACTTCAATAATGGCTTTCGCGGGATACCTGCAGTAGCTGAGAATGTGCGGCGAAGAATTACAGAGCAGAAAAGAAAGGCAAACCTTCGGCGCAGAGCTGCGCAAGGCCTCGACGAGTCCTCATGCTCTGATGATTCCGATTCTGCCACCGGCTACAGAGAAAAATCTGAGTCAGACTCGACGAGCGGTACATTACAACTTCATCTGCACTAGCTGTGTTACTTTATAATAATTATTTTTAAATATGTTTATTCGCAGAAGTGGTACAATAAATGCAGTATACGTACACTCTGATGCCAAAGCTCTACGCGATTTACCCTGCGCTCCACAACCAATCCTCCACTAGCTCAAACGATACACCTTGCTGCAGCTGCTCCGTCCTAAAGTGCTTGACGTAGCGGGCCTTGGAGCTATCGCAAAGGTTGTATGCGTGCGATGCACACAGAAGATGTGATTCAAAGTGGATCCCATACTCTGCATGAATGCGAGACTCAAACCAAATTGCAGCCTTGTTGTGTAGGTCGCTTCCCCCATCCCCTATTCTGTAGATAGTGTCGAAGTTTGCAAAGATCCCTGGCTCCTCCTGGTCTTCCTCTGCAGCAGGGACAAGGACCAATTTAACAAGTTTACAAGTACAGACAATGATGATGAGGATGTGGCAAATGGCTAGGATAGGCCGGGGGGTGGGGCGGCGGGGCGGGGCGGGGCGCGGGGGGGGGGGGGGGGGGGGGGGGGAAGGAGAACTCCAGCGCTATTACGATTTCAAGCTACTGCATCAATTATGCAATATTCTTACTATAACAATATTGCTCTAGTACTTGCAGCAAAATGCGTACTTGGGCGATTATTTGTGTGTATGTGGTGCGGCTGAGGTGCATTTACTTGGCTTGCAGGAACGATCAAGATGGCGCTTCCAAATCATGCGGGTTGAATGGCTATTATGTGGTATGTTGATGAAGTTATGAACGTATGTGTTGCGAAGCACACGATCAGAGTCCCTCCAGATAATCACGAACACGAGGTCGTGGGCCTTGTCTCCTGTTTTCTCACCGGAAAATGAAATGAAATCCTGGACACGGAGGGAGCGACAAGGTGAAAAAAAAAAAAAAAAAAAAGAGAGAGAGAGAGAGAGAGAGAGAGAGAGAGAGAGAGAGAGAGAGAGAAGTGAGGTGGGGAGTGGTAAGCGTTACATACGTTTAGTGTGCACTCAATGATACATGTAATAACATACATACATATATATACATACAATGTCATACAATGTGTAACATTAACATATTTATGCATATATTTGTACATGCATCCCCCCCTCCCCCTCTCTCTGTACCTGATAGACGACACATTCTCGTCCACCTGGCTTGAGATTCTTGATGAGAGACTGGATGTGGGGCCGCTGGACGCCTAACATCAAAAAATTTAAAAATACTGTTATCGACTGCGAAACTGTGCTTACCTAACTGTTGGAAATGGATCTCGGCGTTAGCTTTTTGCTTGCGCAGCTCCATAATGCGGATACGGTTCTGCAGGGGTAGATCCTGCCCTTCCTGCTGCTTCAGCTCGCGCACCCACAATTTGAAGTTGTTGCAATATTCGCAAGGGCTAGACTTAGTCGCTAACCTCCATGTGATGCTGGGTTTCATGAGGAGAATCCTTTCCAAGGTGCGCTTGTCGCGGGCATGGAAAGTGTGGTTGCAAACCCTATTAGCATTGCGAGCTGCTGAAGCTTGGGAGGAGGATGATGATGACGATGAGGAGGAAGAAGATGAAGAAGAGAAGGAAGAGTTCGCTTGCGAGGAGGAGGAGGAAGAGGAGGAGGACGAGGAGGAGGTCGAGAAGGAGGTCGAGAAGGAGGTCGAGAAGGAGGTCGAGAAGGAGGTCGAGAAGGAGGTCGAGAAGGAGGTCGAGGAGGAGGAGGAAGAAGAAGAGAACGAGGAGGAGGACGAGGGGGAGGACGACGAGGAAGATGAAGCAGAAGAGGAGGAGGAAGAGGAAGAGGAAAAGGATGAGGAGGAGGAGGAGGAGGAGGAGGAAGAAGAAGAAGAAGAAGAAGAAGAAGAAGAAGAAGAAGAAGAAGAAGAAGAAGAAGAAGAAGAAGAAGACAATGCGCTCGAGGAGGACGGGTCCGAAGAGGAAGCTAATGTGGCGGGTGCACCTTGCTCCTGGTCTATCATGCAAGACCCGTCACATGTATCTAGGTTCTTGATGAATGCTTGCAGATTATTCATTTAGAGTGTTGGTACTCACGCAGATAACCATGCTCGTCACCGTACCTGCCTACCAGGGTTTTTGTAATCTCCTCAGTCGCCTCACCTCTACACCACTTCCAGAATGTCTCATGAGTCCCATACCAGAGGTTAGTCAGCCCACCCCGATTTGTGTGAAAACCCCTTGGATATTATATCCCTGGTCACATCTATCTCTGCATCTGATAACCGCTCGCGCCTGAGGCCATGCTGGGTGCCTTTGACAAACAGCTCTCTTGGAGGAGCCACGCCCGCAGACACGTCGCGAGCATGCTGAGCCGCCTTGGTGACATATTGTTTGGACGCAGGAGCAGTCTCAAATATAAGCCCAAAGTCAATCCAAGTCATACCCACTTTCAGGATGCCCAGTATGTCTTTCTTATGAGCTGACCTGTCAGGCAGTTGCTCAACTAATCTTCGGATGCCATCTATTGCAGCGGTCCCTGCCTGTGCTGACTGCATGGCACTAGATGCGATGGAATACTCTCTCTCACCCTTAGATGAGAGGATGTAATCACAGAGCTCTTGGTCTTCAATATTATTTTCCGTCAGCACCTTGCTGATGTGCCGTTTGGAATTAGACTTGCGGGAGGACATTATCCTAGCAGCATTTTTTGCACCTAGGGTGCTGACATTGATATGGGGTCGCCCGACCAAATTGGGCCGTAAGTGCGAAGGACGTGTAGTAGGTCGAAAGGTGGTTGGTAGTTGTGCAGCAGGACGGATTGCTCGCGGTGATAAGGCTTGGAATGTTGCTAGGTGCGGCATGGCTGCTTGCCTTATTCCAGCCTGTGGCAATAGGCTGAACCTAGCGGTAAGCTTTTGTGAGGTGGAGTCAGTTGCTGGAGCATGCGATTGCCCCCGCAGCTGACTAGCACTATATGCAGTTGCAGGTGCCCCTCGGCTGCGGGGTCCTGAACTTGCGACGGCAGGTGCTGACGGGGCAGTTAAGCGCCTAGGCTGCTGCGGTGGCAGTCTACTTGGAGGCGGTGCCAGACCCGCAGGAGGGCTGGAGGGTCGCACCGTAGCATATTGCGGTGGCGGATGCGAACTCCCACTGCCTACATAAAGTAATTGTCGCTTCTGTTGAAGTTAGGGTTAGTAATAGGGTTAGGGTTAGCGAAATGCGAGGCATTGGGCGTGCCGGCGTCGATGTAGCGAGGGTTGAACCTTACGAATCAGTCGGAGTTGCTGCCAATGGAGCAAGAGCCGGTCTGGGTCCAAAAGAGCCAATTATCGGTCGAAATGGTGACGTGAAAACTGAGTCAGTCATGGACAGTGCTCGATTGACCAATGCGGTAGTTGTGCAGCAGGACGGAATGCAGCGGTGGATGCGGTTGATGCCGTGGCAGGGGTGTCGCTCCACTTGCTAGACTTACAGGGTGGGAAAACGGACCGACAGGGGTGATAGGAGGTACCCTACCAATAGGGGCCATCGCTGTTGCACCCGCGGGCATCGTAACTGGAGTAAAGGCCAACGATGGGGTAGCGACAGGGGGCGATGTTGCAGCCGTTGTTGGTACAGTTGGGGCACTGGGGCTCGTTGATGGTGAATCAGCGGTGTAGATCCCGGAGAAGTATTTCCCAGGGCTATTGCTGGCGTCGAACCAATCAGGGTCGATGGGGACACGGTAACTGTAGTGCTTGCAGGGGCTGGAAGTACCAATCCATGAAGTGATCCAGGTGCTCCAGGCATCGAAGTCGAAATAGGTAAATGATTAACATATACCTCGAGGGGGATGAGAGTACCCAATTGGTTCCAGAGAGCCTCCTGTTGAGCTGCAGAGCCTGTAGGTCCCAAATACTCCTGGTAGATGTCGTGGGCCGTCACGTTGGGATTGCACATCAGCGTGAGGGATGGTGTCGGTACAAATGGTAGATGAAGCAAATTTGTTTGCTTATCCTTGATTGCCTTGAGTAGAACGTTCCTGTATTCACCAGAGTAGTTGGTGAATAAATCCTCTTCAAGTTTGAACTGCGTTGATTGGGAATGCGTCCACGAGAGGTCCGTAGTGAGAGGAGAAGAATTCCCTTCCACCAATTCCTTCAGAAACTTCTTTTCAGAAGGCAGAAGACCATGGTAGACGCCCAA
>WBZZ01002800.1:0-27500 GCA_019918135.1 Paulinella micropora
GCGAATAGAACCCCACCCTTGCAGCGATTTTTCTCGCTGACCTCCGCAGGTTTTCCAAAAATCCGGAATCCATCCAGGCTGCATTTGGAAAGTTGCTTCTTGCCCATGCGGTGCTCCTGAGCCCCGATGACTAGCCAGCCCTCGTGCTTGTAGAATGATGCCCATTCCGCCGTGCCTACGTTGTCGTATCCCGTTTTACCCTGCCAGTTGTGACTCGCGACGAGTAGCTTGAAGCCGGTATCGAACTGCTTGGAGCGGTGCTTCTTGGCTCGTTTCCGCACCCGACGGCCGCGCTTGGCTTCCGCCCTCGTGCTGCCCCCCTCTGCAGGTGCTTGCGCAGGTTGGTCCCCCACTGCACTGGCCGCCGAATGCAGGGGCACCACATGCACATCAGCACACTCAGACACACACTTAGGTGCATCGGCAGCCAACTCCGAAGACACCACCTGCACATCATCGACACATTCTTCATGCAGAGGCAAGACGCGATATCCCGTCGCAGCTTCCTCCTTCCGGACCGCCGCTTCCCCACGCAGATGGATGCGAATAAGCCTTCGGACACGTTCCCTGTCCCTGAACCTGCGCCCAAGGGCCACATTGACCCCTCTGCCGAAGAATTTGAGATGTTTGAGTTGCTGCAACGCCGTCTGCCTGCTGTCATCGTCCTCGTAGACCAGCTCCAGGTGACGAAACATTCGCTGGCCTTGCCACTCCATTACCGGGACCACCAGACCAAGACCGCTCATTTTGGAGGCGATCTCCTGTAGATTGGCGCGTTCCGAGAGCCCCCAGACAATCAGATTACGCCCGTCCTTGTCGTACCGATCTACCCGCCGGTACCGTCGAGGCGGCGGTGCCATCTGCCATATAGCGCCGCTCGCCTTATGTTGAAGCGCCGACCCGTGTGCCAGGTTTGGGGAGGAAGGATGAGGCGCAGCTAAGATAGCCTCTCCACGTGGTTCAGGAATTCCGTCATATACGCGAGCCCTCATCCTCCCATCCTGGGACATCGGGCCAGGGCCCGTCGAAGAGGCATTCCCACGGGCATTGTCCAGGTCTTCGGCGATTCTACCTTGTCCCATAAGGGCCACAGTGGTAGCTCCGTGCTTCGCGTATTTGTAATCCATTGAGAGTAGTAGACGGCCAATGTCGCTGGCCATCACCGCCGCGCCTCTTTACGCCGAGGAAAGCGCCCGTCCATGCAAATAGCATCGGCGGTATCTGCAACACATACTACACGCATTTCCGCCGGTGTCACTGGACGCTGCCGCGTCGCTTCGTGCCCTTCGGCGCCCGCCAGCACCCCCAGCGTCGCCAGAACCTGCCTGACGCACTACACACACTCTCCATCGCATCGCCAACGCCTCTACTCTCATGCCTTATGGACTTTCAGCTGCTCCTAACAATACACATCATGAGGTACGGGTGTCCCCGAGTGGAGCCAGATCGGACGGCGTGCCGCTGAAACTCCTTTCCCCACGTGGGTATAGAAGGCGCGAACCTAGCGGTACCTATAGGGTCTTACAGACAAGTATAGTAATCCCAGCCGAAGCTGCTCAGTTAGAAATGCAACGGTGGAGGGTGTGAATGCATGGGGCAAGGCACGGCAACGCAGCAAGGCACTGGCAAGGCATTGGGACCGACTGAAGCCCCTCTCCAACGTGCGCTCATCATGTGTTCCAGTTAGGCAACCCCGAAGAAGCGAAGATAGGGAGGAGACAAAACCCAGATAGGATGAAGATAGGATTCACATGAAGCCGAAATGGAGCCGAGTTGGAACAGGTCAACTCAGCCCCATCTCGGCTCAATGTGAATCCTATCTTCAACCCATCTCGGTACTGTTTCCTCCGAATGCTCACCTCAACAAGATCACCAAACCGGAACTGGAAGCCCCCAGGCATTTACTCGGCAGGAAATTCGGCGAAAATGGGCTAACCAGGAAACCAGACCCAAACCAACAGCAAGAAAAACGAGCCAACCAACAATCCAACAGACAACCCCACAACCTGCCTGGCCGAACCCCTACCGAGTAAATGCCCAGTTGAGAGTTGCGCATATCCCGGTGACCGCCCTCCCCAAGCGGTCACCTTCGTGGGGAGAGGCCCAACCACCTCCTCTTCCCATGGAGTGCCATCTTGTGCACCCCTCCAGAATAATAATAATAATAATAATAATAATAATAATAATAATAATAATAATAATAATATTGGAGTGTTGACTGTGACATATTTGAGGGAAATCCCGATGAAAAAACCTAGTCACACTTGCTAAACAGAGTTCCAGCCCAATGGCCTCAGGGCGTTAAACTGTGACGCCAACTCATAACCCTTTGGTGGTAGATGCTGGGGAGGAGGGTCGTTGCGCGCGTAAAAGATCTTAAACTCCGCATATGCTGGTTGATAGCCCAGGACCCAGCAGACACCCGATTGTTATGGGTGGGGTTTCGAGGCAGCTCTAGCAACCGCGCTTGGTGTATGCACTTGCACATTCGGTGACGTCTTGCAAGAGGTTGCTGGGACTGCGGAATAACCTCGGCTTAGTGCAGTCTTGCCCTCAGGAGCTCCATCGGTGGCCCCGATCATCAGGCGAGAGACTGACACGGGGGGGTGGAGGACCTCGAACAAGGGTATTGGAGGCTTATGTCCGTTGAGGATATGCCATTAGCTGCATCAGTACGCCTCAGATATAGTAAATAATAATAATAATAATAATAATAATAATAATAATAATAATAACAGCAATAGTGCTTCTCTGTCAATGGCTGATGCATTTCTGCACATGCGCCTCCATCGTCTCACCCGTGAGGGGAGTACGAAGAATTGACGATAAGCTCTAATGACACCCCCGCAAGGGCAGTTCCAACACTTCCAGACGGGCCGGTATGTTCAATGAAAATACTGGTCCAGACGGATCGGTATGTTCAATGAAAATACTGGTGGCACCGACGGGAATCGAACTGGAATAACAGCAATAATAATGATAATAATAATAATAATAATAATAATAATAATAATAATAATAATAATAATAATAATAATAATAATAATAGTGCTTCTCTGTCAATGGCTGATGCATTTCTGCACATGCGCCTCCATCGTCTCACCCGTGAGGGGAGTACGAAGAATTGACGATAAGCTCTAATGACACCCCCGCAAGGGCAGTTCCAACACTTCCAGACGGGCCGGTATGTTCAATGAAAATACTGGTCCAGAAATAGACCGATATGTTCAATGAAAATACTGGTGGCACCGACAATAATAATAATAATAATAATAATAGTAATAATAATAATAATAGTGCTTCTCTGTCAATCGCTGATGCAAATCTGCATATGCGCCTTCATGGTCTCACCCGTGAGGGGAGTACGAAGAATTGACGATAGGCTCTATATCTCCCTCGCTGAGGATGTCTGACTGTGTGTCGATCTCCTCTAGCAGGTCCTGCCAGTCCTCAGCCTCGTGTTGCGCGCAGCACACGTGACGTATGCTTTGCATCTTGTCCAACAATTCGGCCTGAGAGTCGGGTCTGTATCCCGGTGTCCAGCTATGTGTGGTGGTGGCAATGTATGCCATCCCCGCCGGCAAAGTGTCTTTGAAATCTGCTGTGTGTTCCGTGGCTGTCCAGTCATCATTGGCTGTCCATCCGACTAAGCAATCCGTCGGAGTGTTTAAAGCGAACCGATCTAAGCCGTCTCCTACGGAACCTTTCACCCGAGGCATCCGCGAGAGGCTGTCTGGGACCGTGTTCTCTTTACCCTTAATGTACTCGATGGTGAAATCATACAGTGCTAGCTCCGACTGCCATCGGGCTCAGTCGTCCGGTATGTTCTCTGTCCATGAGCCAACTCAGGTTGGCATGGTCTGTTTGAACTAAGATGTTCGGAGCACCCCATAAGTACTCCCTCAGCCGGCTGAATGCCCAAACTATCGCCAACGCTTCGCGTTGTCTGGTGCAATAGTTGACCTGTTCGGGCGTCAACTTCTTGCTGACGAACATAATAGGTCTTAACTGTTTGTGTCGGAGTCGTGTTGTTGTAAGACTGCCCCGACCGCGTATTTCGACGCGTCGGTCGCCACAACAAAACGCTTCTCAAAGTCTGGAAGGACCAAGACCGATCCGCCCTCCGTAAGGGGGTCTCTAGTCAACGCCTCCTTCAGCTTCGTGTATACTTCCGCAGCCTTCGGTGGCCACTCACCGTCCGGGTCGCCGTGCAGGCAGAAGTCCCGTAATGGCTTGACGAAATCCTGGAAGTTAGGAATAAATTCTGAGTACACCTGTGCCGTACAGAGGAAGGAGTGCAATGCTGTGCGTGTGTTTGGGCGTGGAAGGGAACGTATAGCCTCCCGCTTCTCCGGCTTCAACACTATAACACCGTCCTTCACCCTGTACCCTAGATAGTCAATGTGGTCCTTCGCGAACGAACACTTTGCCAGCTTCAACCTCAGGCCGAAGGCTTCTAGGCGTCTCAGTATATCCGATACGTGAGCCAAGTGCTCAGCTTCCGTATTTGAATAAATGACAATATTGTCGATGTAGCAAAAGCTATACTGATTAGTATGTCCGTAAGTCTCAGCGAACTTACTATCGCCGTACTTTGGGTCGGACAAGGCCTGATTCATGCAATCCTGGAAAATAGCTGGGGCGGTCTTCAGTCCCATCGGCAGTACCGTCCATTGGTACAGTCTCCCGCCGACAGCGAAGGCCGTCAGTGCCCGACTATCCACATCCAGTGGAATATTCCAGAATCCATTCTTCAGGTCTAGCTTCGTGAAGAATTTTGCTTGTCGGAGTCGATTGAGACCGTCCCGCATACGGGGGATTGGTGCCTCAACGCTCTTGATAATCTTATTAAGCCTCGTAAAATTAATACATAACCGCTGTTTACCATCCGGCTTTGGTGCTAGTCGAACCGGTGATCGGTATTCCGACCATGACGGTTCTATCAGCCGTTTGGCTAGCATGTCTTGGATCATCTCCTCCTCGCAGATCTGCTCCTCCTTGTAACTGAGGCGCGATCCACGGAGACGAGGCATTGTCTGCCTCACCTGTCGCTCTATCTTAGCAGCTGTGTGAGTCACGCCGCCGGCTACAAGTGGTCCGAAGAGGGTTTTGTTCTTCAAAAACTGAGCCTTGAGATCTCGCACAAAGTCTGGTGACCCTGTCTGTCGTGCCATGACTTCGTCGATTATCTCTTCGACCGGTTTCTGATCTCTCGGGTCGTCCGGGTACTCCAAGATAGAGTCCGGATCTTCAACCTCATCCTTCGCGTCCCTGCCTGGGTATCGCGTAGATGATTGGCTGTCCCATGTTGCGAATTCCTGAAGCTCTACTATCATGTCAGCGTACTGCTTCGGTGCTGATTTGTGATAGAACCCCGGAAAGATCTGAAAAGCAAGCTCCCGCATGTCATCCACCTTTCGGGTCAGTAGTTTGATCCTGTATGCCAGGCCATCCTGCCTTGATCCGAGCCTGAATGCCATGAGCGGTTTAGCTTGTCGACTGGGTATCGGTATCGGGTCATCGACCACCCTATCTAATACATCCCTCCACCACATTACGGTGGGGTGTATCGGGAGTATGATGGTGATGTCCTAACCCCTATCCAACCTATCCGCTAAGAGTTTCGGTACTTCCGACAAACTCTCAGGCTGGATGGGCTCCGATCCCTTATACCATTGTCGTAGCTTTTCCATGACATCGTCGTCCTCTGTGAGGCGTTTGGATGCATGAAAGACTAGGCTAGACTTGACCCCTATGAACTCGTGTGGCTGTTTTTGTCCGCCTCCGTAATACTATAGGTAGGTCTGGTCAAAGCCATGCCATGATTCCTCCTGCTTCTGTAGTAGCAAAATTTGGGCCTCGCGATCCGTTGCTAAGTCCTCGAAGCCCGCCCATGGGCCGGTCAACTCCGGGACGTAGACGTTCGTGTATACCCATGCTGTGCCAGCGGGCGTAACACGTTGCTGTGTCCGTATATCATGCGGTATGGGTGGTGCGGGCGGTATCAAAGTCACCTGTGCCCTTCCCCTATACGGATGATCTGTTGGACGTTCTGGACTGGGGTTAAGTATAGGGAATTCCGACTCATGTCGTCCCCGTCCATACTTAATAACATCCTGACCCAAGAGAAGCTGCGCTTCCATCATCTTGAGGTCCGGCTTACCCAGCACTATAGTACCCGGGAAATCTGGCACAACCAATACGTGTATGGTGTATGTCATGCCAGTCGGGAATTCCACCGTGAGCGGAATGCGACCGATTATCGCACTTCGTCCATCGTTGGCCCCGCGGATATATCCGAGTTTTCCTTCTCGCGTGAAATCAAATAATTTCCCGAATTTTTCTATGAATCTTCGATCCGCAAACGAGATTTGTGCCATACTGTCGTTACCTGTGTCCAGGTGGGCGTTGAGTTCCCGCCAATAAGCCGGGTATAACTCATATCCCTTGACTCCGCTGCCGGGAGGTCCTGAGGTTCGGCTTCCGACGTGAGGGCTATTTGCAAATCCCTCTCGGCGTACCTTCGTGCCCTCCTGCGTTGTGCATCACCCAGCTTATCCGGATCTACCAGTGGTTTTAGTCCCATCTGGCGAACCACTGCCGGAGCTATGCTTGGGCCATCCCTTGGGCCCGGGAGCACTACAGTATCCTGTGCCGTGAATGGGGATGCAGTATACGTGCTTTCTGTGAATGGGGGGAACGCGTGATTGATATGCGGTATACTTGGGTGATTAATATCCGAACCGGCCACCGTTCCCGGGGCTAGTCGAACATTACGGCTGAGCAAAGACTTTCGAGTAAATATCGTTTGTTTTGCCCTGGCTTTAATGTTAATCACCTTGTTCTCAAAAAGGGCGGTTTTCTGTAACGAAGCGACTGGGATGGAGCCTGCATTACTTGCGCAGGTGCCCGCTGTGCGGCCACGGCAACTTAGCCCGTCCATTTTACCATCGTCCTCGTTAGTCGCCTGTGCGACAGCGTCTTTGGGTGGAGATATTATTATATGAGGGTCCGCCTGTACATGATTGCGGATGGTCGTCACCTCAGGTGTAGGTGTACGGCCACGACTACTGTTGTGCCCCTCGGCTATCTCTGCATTCACCCCTGCCTTGGCAGAACTGTCCACTGGTGGGGTCGTAACCATCACGCTAGTGTCTACTATAGGCGTAGCTAGGATCTCAATCAACGCATCCCTCGGCGGTGCAGTTGTGACTGATATCACCTGTTCCGATGGTGGTGTCTCCTTGATCTCCTCTACCCTATCTATCGGTGGGGTCGTGACCACCGTGTCTGTCTCGACGCTGGGTCCAGCACCTTCTGCGGCGGTTACCGTTTCCAACGGGTGTGCAAAGCGCACCCGCTTACGGACCCCGGGGTCTGGCCTCTCTGGTCGTTTAGCCTTTCCATCGGCGTCTCTTGGAGGACTTCTGTCCTGCTTGCTGGCCTTGGCCTGCACACCACACGTGACGTGTCGCGAGCGTTTGCGTTTGCGTTTGCGTGTGGCGGGCGTACCCGTCGGGATCAGGAGTAACTCCTGTCCTGGCATGTATGCGCCGTACTTCTCCGCCTTCGAGAATTGCTGCATCAGGACCTCGGCTTCCGCGTCAAACGCGGCGCGCCAGGGCGCCACATATCCGTTCGGCTTGAGGGTGATCTTGCCGTCTTCCCCTACGTCCGGGAAGGGCAAGTTCAAGTGGGCCTGCTGTTTTGGACAGGGCACCCAGTCACCGTCTTTCGGCTTTCTCACCTTCGATTCCCCCGCCATATATCGACGAACGTATCGCTTCATGGCTATCGGGTGCTGAGGTGTGTTTGGATATGTGTGCCAGCGAGGACATGACTCCCCCATAAGGCATGGCCACACCCAGAACCGAGCATCGTCCAGGCGGTTGAACCCAATGGCGTGGTGCCAGTAGTCACAAATGGCCGCAGACCTGGACGCCGGAGGCGTGCCAAGCTTGTCTAGCCTTTGTATACCATACGGGCAGCCTGCTGGTCCAGGATCGATGGCCAAGTTGCTCAAAGGCTGATTTGTTGGGCGAGGAATGGGCCGTCCCTTGCGCTTCTTCGCCCCAGTCTGACGTGAGGGCGGGGCCCCTTGTGTCTGACTTGCCGGCGGTAGTGCGGGAGGCAACATGGGAGGTGGTGGTGGCGGTATGGGAGGTGGTGGGTACGTAGGCATAGCAAAAGGTGCCGGTGGTGGGTATGTATGCGGCGGCGATGTCAATCCAACTGGTGGCGGTGATTGAAATCCCGAGATTGCTTGCTGTGTATATGGGTTGGGGCTACCCCCACTGGAGAAGATGTGGATGCGTATGAGTTTGGTGAAAGTCCCGCACCCTGACTCCAATACGGGCTCGGGGAGCTTGACGAGCTCGCCGACGATGACCAGTATGGGTTTGAGGAGCTTGAACAGGATCTCCGATAGGGGCTGGAGCCCGTATAAGAGTGACCCCCCCATGAGGTTGATGTGACGAATGTTAGGATGTCGAACTGTGGTTCGTCGGACTTGGCTTGATGATCCGTCAGCCCCATTCCCACATTCTGCATGGCTTGTAACAACAGTGTTGCCCGGCGCATGCGTTCATCTTGATTCGTCGCGGGACCAAAGATTCTGTCCACAAATTGCGTATTCCACTTAGAGATTTCGACTAGCCGATTAATACGAAAACTTTGTAGAGTAAACGTTTTATCGTCGGCGTCTTGTGCTTGTGACAAGACCTGTCGGATATAACTCTCCCCCGTTGTTTGCCCTTTGGTTGTTGTTGCCCTAGCAATCCCCTTGAGTACTGCTATTAACAACGTCGCCAAATCGGCCCGAATAAGGGGTGTGATAAGCTTTTGTGGCAGATCGAATATCTCGTTGTGAGCGATGTTAGCTTCCCACATACGTCGTGCCATTGTCGACACAAGGTCCGCCACAATGATGGGATCACAGATGAAGCCCCAGTTGGCTCCCCTGACGAATTGTTCAAGGAGGTAATGTGATCTCCTGGGGGCACTTAAGGTCCCCGCTTGGATCAACCTACCTGCCTCTTCGTCCCATTGGGGCCACTTATGGGTCAACAATTCTTGTGATGCCCAACGACTAGCTTTGTTGGCTATAATCTGTTTGGTATCCGCTGCAGTCAGGCTGAACTGCCCAACTGTGCTGTCCAAACACGCATAGCCCAACAATAGCAAAATACCCTCACCATAATCGATGTTGACTTGGGGATTGTATTTGCCGTAGTCAAAGGTTGTGACGTTGTCAAGCCGCGTTAGTGCCTGTACCACCAGCTGGTTGTTGGCCGTCCTCTGTTGTTCCGTGGGGATTGGAGGTCGATGATGGCCTCCCCCTCCACCGGTTCCCGAAGGCGGGCCCACAGCCGTTCTGTGGAAGAACACAAACGTCGTCCCTTCTGGGGCAATGGTGGCTCTGCCATTGCTGTCGTATGTAACGTGTACTTCGATTGCAAGGCGTATTCGAATAATAACAGAGGTGATGTTCAAAGGTACTAGTACCTTTTGCCACTTTTTGCCACAGGCAATTTCATAAATATAAGAGGCAAATTCCTGCATGTTTTGTTGATAAAACAAGCAGATCTATGATTAAAAAGCATTATTTATTAATAAATTCAACATTTCAAGTTAGTTTTGAACTTGCAGAGTGACAAAATCAAGCAAAAATGTGGCAAAAATACTTGCCACTTTTTGCTAAGTTATTTGCCTATTTTTGCTTCTTTTTTGCTTGATTTTTCATCTAATATGAATGAAAATAATCAGATTTAATGATAAATTAATTTTACTTCATGATCCACCACCCGGCTGACATGAAATAAGTGGCATGCGGTGTCACTAGTACATTAAAAAGTGGATGTGTAAAAATTTCTAAGTCAATGATACGCACTAGTCTAGGCAAGCGTTCCTGGCAGAATTGTGTGCGGAACAGTTTAATTCGATCGTGCTGAATCTAAATATATAATTTTTAAATTAAGTCTGAAGCTATCCTATTTGTATGTATAAGAAATACACACTTCAAGTTGCCACCTGCCAATATATAAATTTTTCGAAGTCCGTGTAACTCATACTTTCAAAGTGCGATTAATTCAGCCGGAAATGAAGCAATATTAATGAATAATAGTAATTTAATTACTCAACATCTGCAACGTTAAGGGGAGACCAGTCCCAGTCTTCACTAGAAGCATCAGATAGGTCCGACCTTATACCTTCCTTCCTCTCAAACTCTTCTTCTCCGTCAATACCATAAACACGATGAAAAGTGCGGGCAACACGTTGCCGCGCAGCTGAATGTGGTCGATTTGGTTCGCTAGGCAGTATCGGCTCATCCTCAGAGGAGCTAGAAGTATCCTCCCGTAACTCGACTTTTTGGTCGACAGCCACTCTTCTCCTCTTTCGACCACGTCCCACACACCCCAAACTTGCTTTTTCATCCCCAACGCGCTCCCTGTTCTGATCCGCAAATTCAGACAAAACGCGCTGAATGAGAATGTGCTTCGAACCAGAGCGCTGCCGGCCGTTTTCCGCCAACCACGACTTCAGCTCCTTGACTGTAGCTTTCTTCAATCCTTGCTCTGTGGGATTCTCACTCAAGAGTGCGTCGATCTTGAGGTGCGGTGAGGGAAATCGGTCAGGGTTGTCAAAATCGCGCAGCTTGCGCTCCTCCTCAGAAAGCAGACGGGCGCCACGCCAAGGGGGATGCTCTGGTTGCTTGCCCTCATTGACAAAGCTCGTCCTCTCCACTGACAGTCGCTCCTCCTCCGTCAACATGGACGCGGCCTCCTGCGCGGCTGTTCTATCCTCAGGGACGGCCCACAAATCCTGTGGCAGATCGTTGATCACCCGCAGATTGACGTTCCACGACTGCCCCGCCTTGTCTTTGCAGACGAGATGTCCGGGTCGCCCCGGATAGCCACCATCGCCGTCGCGGCCGTCCCACACGATACGCGTCAGCTGAGACAGCTGAAGTACTTCCGCCAGCCATTCCTGCTCCTCCTTGGAGCAATACTTTGCAGCGAGCTTGGTAACGTCGTTCTTGATCTTGGGGCTCACCCACTTGAGGCCAGTCAACTTCTTGGGCCTGTCCAAAACTAAAAAAAAAAAAAAAAAAAAAAAAAAAAAAAAAAAAAAAAAAAAAAAAAAAAAAGATAAGACAAGTAGTATAAGAATAATGACATGATATAATATGTGTAGTATGTATTTTTTCAGAAACCAGGATCTTTGAGGTATGGCAGAAGGTCTGCACCTTCGGGGTCGTCATTGACCCCGTGCCAGTGCTTCTGCGCATCGCCCCATGTTTTGACACGAACACGTGGAAGCCCACCAGACTCCGTCGTCCCCGCCTCATACTTCCACGCTAAGGGACGCTTATAATAGTGGAAGCGGGGGTTTATGGAATCGGCAAAATAGCCAACCCAATCATAGTCGGAAGCCAACAGCAAAATGCAATACGAATCCTTGTTCTTCTTGAAACCAAGAATAAGTTTAAACAGAGCCTGTGCTAGATTGGTGGTCATTAAGGTGGTGTTATAGCCCAAGTAGCGCATGACGAAAAATTTCTGGTCTTGCGGCCCGTGTGAATGCTTTGGAACCATTCTATTAGTCTCTATTTTGCTCCTCCACTTCTCCTTCACGACTTTGGACAGAAACATCATCGCTGTTAGAGCGGTATTTTCCCCCCCGCCATCCCAATCAAGGAAAAGTTCCGTGGCCGCCTTGGTACGTGGATGGAATAACTCAAAACGCAAAAGGAAATAAAGGAATGTGATGTTGGAATTCACGGCATGTCCGATGTTTGGTAGGTGACATAAGACAAAGTTGATGTCATGTGAAAACAAAGTCGCCCCACCCGCGTGCAGCCTAACTACATATTTATCCCGAAAGTCCGAAGCTCCTCTGGAGCACCAAGGGACATGAAATGGCGCATGTTTCCACGCCGATTAGCCCGATGAATTTTGTTGTGGATGCGATTCTGCTGTCGCCACTTCTCAGCTTCCGCTTGAGAAGCAAATCTACAAATCTCAGCAATGTTAGCAGCAAGAAAACCCAAAACAAAGGTACCCATTTCGGTGATCATCTGCAAGTTCGGTGCAGACCGGGCATTTTGCAAAATCACCCTTTCTGATTGGTTTCACTTTGCCAAACTCTGCACGCCAGACCTTCCTCACAAGGCTCTCACTAGGACCATTCGGATCCACTTGCCCATTTAAAACCAGAGTCTGGGACGCAAGTTTCCATTCTTTGATGACGTAGTCGTAGATTTTGGGAAAGTCCAAAGTGTCTTGCAAATGAAAAATCCCATCGGCAACCGACTCAGCTTCCTGCTCTATATAGAACTTCTGGTGCAAGAGCGTCCACGTGAGGTCCTCTGTGGGTGCTTCCGACTTTCCATAGTCGGCAAAAAAAGAATTGTCACAATTGACAGCTCTGTGAGCTCGCCTATAAGTCTTCTCGCCAATCCCGTTCAATCGCAACCACATTTTCTGACAAATACGTGCGCCTTTCAATCTATATTCTATCTTTCCTTTGTCATTCTGCATGCTTAACATGGTTGTGGCTGCCCACCCAGCCAAGTACGATCTATTCATCTGGACTGTGTCAATCCTAGCCTTTGCGGCTGCAAAGGGATCTACCCATCGATTGCATTGCAGTTTTTGGCAGCAAGGATGACTAATCTCTTGCACCAGCTCAGGCCAAGTGCAGCCTAGCCACCTGCGAAAGCTTTTGGGTCTAACTTCTGATGGCGGAATTTTTTTTCTTCTTTTTTTTCTTTTTAGATTAGTGCTTGTGTTGTCCTTTCGGATGCGACAGGGAACAGGAACTTCAAGAGTTATGTACAATGGAAGTGTGCTTGTTCTATAATCTAATATTTGTCCGATATGACCTGGCGTTACTGCATGAGTGTCTGATGTGGGTGTTGGAAGGAAAAAAGTAGTTGTGAAAGAGGAAGATCGGAAAACTTGGGAAAAACTGGAAGGACAAGACGGTGTGACAGCATTAGCACGGGTTGGTTTGAAGACAGATGCAAAACTATTACTACTACTACTAATACTGAAAGAAGATTTAGTAATAGTAGTATCAGTAGGAGCAGTAGTAGATGATTTGACTGTAGTAGGAAAGGAAGGAGATGCATGATGATGGTCATTGTCATGTTTGAATACACGAAAAAAACTGGATGTGGGTGGATTTGAACGTGGAGTGGGTAATTCGAGGGGAGGAGGGCTGGCCTGAACTGTGTGTTCGCTCTTGACATTCCGCGACTCACTTCCTCCAAAGACTTGGTGGAAAGACAGGCCCACGACACCCGCACTCAGCCCAATCTTACTAAGTTTCTTCATCTTCCTAAACAAAATAACAAAGTTATTTTGAAAAAAACAAGAAAATTTTGAATAGTACCGTATTCACAACCACTACATGTTGGGCTTTTCTTTGTTCATGGTCCCTATCGCTGTTGAAGGGCCAGGGGCAAAAAAGGGGGGTGGCAAAGTAGCGTTTGCCAAGCAAGTTCCTAACGCATGCAGTTGCAAACAAATACGTACAAAACAGAAGTACATTCTAAACTTACCATAGTGTACAACAAAGATTTATACAAGCAAACGATTAAAAAAACGCAAGTTGTAAGCAAGATCAGCAAGAGAAAAAAAGGGGGTGGCAACCCCCCATTTGCCTACCTAGTTTCCAAGTACTGTACTTCCAGGCATGCTGTACAAGAAAAGAAGCACTCATTGCAAACACAACATAACATAGCAAACATTTGCATAGTCTGTTTTCCAACAAACACAGCCATGCCTATGCAAAGTGCCAGAGCAAAAAGTATGGTGGCAACAGAAAAGTTGCCAAGGTAGTTGTAGGAGTATTGGGATGCAGGGTTTTTTTGGGGAAAAAAACAACAGATATGTGATGAGGGCAGCTTGGCCTATCATTTTCATAAAAATTTCCAAAAAGTATCTCAGACGCAGCACACAGCACTCACACAGCCCCATCTTGACCTCTAACTGTTCTCTCTTGGACTTGTTTTGCAAGGGTCCTTGGGTGAAGTCTGGCGTTTTCACTTTTCCTGCCGGACTATTGGCTTTTTGGGGCCCAATTTTGCTCAATGTGCTACCTTTTTGAATTCCAACCGTCGTCACCAACTACCCCACAACTCTGTGCGACCGACACCATCGACACCATCGCCAGTATGGCAAAGGTTCTCTGCCCTTACTTGCTGAAAACCATTGCCCTTTCCCAGTATTTGCCCCCCCCCCCCATAATCGTTACCATTTCCCCGTTTTCGCCCCACCTCCAGGCTTTTTTTCCATGTCCTCTGACTTGGTTGTTGCAAGGTCGCATCGTTGACTGGTCACCGAAAGGCCGCGGACGGCAAGGTGTTCTTGGAGATCAACAAGGAAGACAACTGGGTTCTGCATGGCACCGTGGACGCTGCTAAGGGCTTCGTGTCTGCGGGGAAAATCGACGAGCCGTCTTTTGAAGCAGCCCGACGGCCTTTGTGGAACTTTCCGGCCAACCGTGCCTTCAAGGTGAAGACTCTTTGAGACTCTTGCTCCCTCTCTCTCTCTCTCTCTCTCTCATTCTCTCTCTCTCTCTCTTTCTCAGGACGTAGCAGCAGGTTGGACAGCAAGATGGGACAGTACTACCAGGCAGCCACTAGAACTAGTTAGATGGCCAGAGGGGGGGAGTGACAAGAGAGAAAAAAAGAAGAGAGTAATAAGAGAGATACAAGAAGACAAACCAGCAGCAAATGCAAAGAAGAGGAAAACAGAGGCAGAGGCAAAGACAGAGACAGAGAAGGAGACAAAGGCAAAAGAGAAGAGCAAAAAAAGTAAAGATGAAAAAAAGAAGAACGAGAAAAAGAAAACAGAGGCAAAGGCAGAAGCAAAGACAGAGACAGAGACAGAGAAGGAGACAGAGGCAAAAGAGAAGAACAAAAACAGTAAAGATCCAAAAAAGAAGAACGAGACATATAAGACACAAGGTGAGAAGCCCGAAGAGGAGGAAGAAGACAATGGGAAGAAGAAGAGAAAAAAGACAAAAATGCAAAGGAAGACAGAGGAAGAGGAGGCACTGGAACAGGCCAGACTGAAAGAAATAGAAGAAGAAGCAAAACAGAAAGACAAAGAAAGACAAGAGAGAGAACGAAAAGAAGCAGAAGCAAAGGCACAACAAGACAAGGAAAAGAAAGAGAAAGAAGAGAGAGAGCAGAGGCACAGAGGAAAAAAGAGCAAAAGAAACATGACGACGAAGAGAAGCAAAAAGCAGAGAGACAAAAGGCATTAGATGCGATTGGAAAGGACAAAAAGGAGGCAGAGAAGGAGACAGAGACGACAGAGGAAGACAAACAAAAAAAGACAGAGGAAGACAAAGCAAAAAAGACAGAGGAAGACAAAGCAGGAAAGACAGAGGAAGACAAAGCAGGAAAGACAGAGGAAGACAAAGCAGGAAAGACAGAGACAGACAAAGCAGGAAAGACAGAGGAAGACAAAGCAGGAAAGACAGAGGAAGACAAAGCAGGAAAGACAGAGGAAGACAAAGGAGGAAAGACAGAGACAGACAAAGGAGGAAAGACAGATGAGACGGAGAAAGACAAAGAAGGAAAGATAGAGACAGAGACAGACGATGGCAAGCCCAAGGAAGACAAGCCAGACCCAAACGCCTTCTTCAGCTCCAGAACGACCAACTACACCTTTGTCCACGACAAGGACTATGAAATTGCGTAACCTCTCTCTCTCTTTCTGTCTCTCTCTCTCTCTCTCTCTCTCTCTCTCTCTCTCCCTCTCTCTCTGTATCTCTTTTCCTTGCACTTTCGCTTTTGCGTTCCCAGCACTGCGTGGTTGTCGACTTGACGATTCGTTCGTCCTTTGCGTGCAGAGGGAAGGATCCCTGCGTTCCCTCGCGGAACGTAACATCCATGCCAGGCACGAAGTCAGACTAATAGCCACGAATGTGAGCTTTGCATTATACCTTTACTGCATTGCCTCCTGTATCTATTTTGCTTGCACTTTTTTATTTTATTATTTTTTTAATTTTATTTATTTATTTATTATTATTATTATTATTTTTTTGCAGTACTCCGCTCAGTGCCCGGTCGCAAGTAGGAGGGCGGGAGAACATTGCCGTTCTTCGCTCTTTGAAGTCGCGTAACCTCAAAAAGATTCCGTTGTTGCCGCGCAAGCATGTAGTCACCCGCGAGGATGAGACACTGACGCTGTGCGGGTAATCATTTTGTGACCATTGCTTGCTTGCTGTACGCACTTTTTGGTCAGGGCCATGGCAACCTTGACCACACATTTTCTCAAGCAAGGCTCCAAGGACATCACTGACCTAAACAAAACCTTGCTTGTGAGTCGTGTTGTTGAGGATCAGGAGACAGGCCAGGTGTTTCGCCAGTTTCAGTGCGTGTCAATGAAGGCAATAGATGCAGCAAAGTCAAGGAACGCTGGCTATATGAGTGTCGAGCAGTGGGAGAAAGATGTTGAGCCGGGGCTTGCACAAATGAGCGCTGCGGCTGCGGGGACACTACCCATAGAACAAGCTCCGCAGATTTTCGACTTCGTATGGTTTAGAGATCAGCCCAACGCTCTCCAGAAATTCCATGCGAACGGCCGGCCGAAGAGGGTCATCAAGCCCAAGGAAGAAGCACAGCCAGCCACTGAAATCGTAATCAGCTTTTTCGTTTTGTTACTAGCTTTGAATTTGCCTTCATGATAATCTGTCGTCGAAGATGATATGTTTTTTTTTTTCATTTTTTTTCACAGACTCCGGAGTTGGCAATCAAGTCTGAGCTTGGCGATGCTGAGACTCATGGCAAGCCGCCGGCGAAAGGCAAATCCAAATCTAGTAAGCCGAAAAAAGCCAAACAGAAAAAGACAAAACAGCCAAAGGTGGAAGTCACACTTGACGACCCCGAAAGTGAGAACGATGAGAAGCCTTTGATCGCGGTCGGCGCCACTCAGTTACCACCTGAAGCTCCTAAGTCTGAAGCTCCAGTTGATGATGGCCAGCAGGTTACTGACGCAATTGCTGCCGCGATGAGTAGCTTCACTGCACAAAACACTGCGGTCTCGTCCTCTCTGGCCAACGCACTTGCTGCTCTCCAAAATGGAATAAAGCAGATAAATTTGAAGGGAAGCGGTAGCACTGTCACAAATTCCCAGCCCGAGGGTAACAAACATGTCCCTGAAAAAGAGAACAATTACAATAATAACTACAATCAGGGTGATATTGTTGTTCGTACTTATCACGCTCCCAACCAAAATCAGTACGTCAATCAATCTGCCTATGCCGCCAACCAATTCCCAGTTACTCACTACGTAGATGACCGCAACCAGTATGTATTGCCAAATTCAGCACAAGGAATGGTACACTATCACCTAATCATGGAGTCGCAGAGATTGGAGAGGGAGAGCAGGCAACTGCGCGAACAACATATGCGCGAACAACAGCTCTTGCTTGGAATGTTGGGCTATCGATCTTAATTGCAAAATGTACCAGTACAGCGGTAAAGTATTTATATAATAAATAAATCGGAAATTAGACGAAAACGTAAATTCTTAATTATTTTTTATATTCTCTTTGTTTTGAATTAGATTGCTTTATTTCCGGCTGAATTGATCGCACTTTGAAAGTATGAGTTACGGACTTAGAACAATTTTAATATTGGCAGGTGGCAACTTGAAGTGTGTGTATTTCTTATACATACAAATAAGATGGCTTCAGACTTAATTTAAAAATTATATATTTAGATTCAGCACGATCGAATTAAACTGTTCCGCACATAATTCTGCCAGGAACGCTTGCCTAGACTAGTCCGTATCATTGACTTAGAAAGTTTTACACATCCACTTTTTAATGTACTAGTGACACCGCATGCCACTTATTTCATGTCAGCCGGGTGGTGGATCATGAAGTAAAATTAATTTATCATTAAATCTGATTATTTTCATTCATATTAGATGAAAAATCCAGCAAAAAAGAAGCGAAAATAGGCAAATAACTTAGCAAAAAGTGGCAAGTATTTTTGCCACATTTTTGCTTGATTTTGTCACTCTGCAAGTTCAAAACTAACTTGAAATGTTGAATTTATTAATAAATAATGCTTTTTAATCATAGATCTGCTTGTTTTATCAACAAAACATGCAGGAATTTGCCTCTTATATTTATGAAATTGCCTGTGGCAAAAAGTGGCAAAAGGTACTAGTACCTTTGAACATCACCTCTGTTTAATGTCGCAGATGGTTTGAGCTACCAACTCGCACATGGTACAATAATTGCACCAGTAGAGCTTTACTGCGGGGTGTGGAGTGGTTCTTAACTCCACAGCTCGTCCGTTTCTGACATCATTCTCGAATGTCAAATTGGCCTTGAAGTACTTGAACTTTTCTGCCATCCTGTGTACCCAAGTCCAATTGTTCTGTTCGATCGAGTCGAGCAGTTCAGTGAGGGTGTCTCGGGCTTGGGCACTTTGTGGCGTGTCGTCTCCCTGAGGGAGAAGGCATTGCTTCCAGCTTTTGGTTTCCGATAGGGTTTGATTCCATATGGTCACCGCAGCTACTAAATTCCTTGCTGAGACTATGTTCCATGCCTGTAGTTCAGCAATGCAATTCAGCAACCCTGCCGAGTTCGGCCAACGTGTGTCTGTTGCGAGTTCTTTGTCGGCTTCTGCCGAGAAAGGGAAGGTGAGAAAAGGCTGGTCCTTCTTGTCGGCAAACAAAGTCTTCAGCAAAGCTGGGTACCTTTGGTGGTTGACTTGCCACGCTTCGTCTAACAAGGTGTCCCTCAATGACATGCTTGCCAAGGCCCTGTAGAGCTCAATGACGTATAGGATGGTTATAGTTCCGTTTTCAGTGAGGCTCGGGTGGAGTGTATTCATCAGACCGAGTGCCCCCTGTACCTTACCATCCGTGTACATTGCTCTGTACCAGCTCGCTTCCTCATAAGTATTGTTTGGGAAAACGTGTCCCCAATTGTCACTGTAGTTTATTCCGTGTTCTTTCTCGTCGAGAGGCGTTATCGGCCATCCCTCTGCACGGCCACGGTAACGTTCGAGCACTACCTTTGTCTGGACTGCCCGCACCGGGATTACCAACCCATTGTCAGGGCCTCTCCATGGGGAGCGAGGGACAGGTTCCTCCTGCCTCGTGCCTCCCCCCCTTGCAGGAGTGGTAAATCCGTCGCCTGCGGCGGTCTGATCGTTGTTGTCTGTGTTTGCAGACATTTCTAATCGTATTGCGGTGGATGATCTCGTTGTAGAGCCTGTCCACGCAATTTTCATTATATCCCTTAGGGATTGAAACGAGCAGTGTCGTGTGTCTCTCGTGTAGCTGTGTTGTTGTGTTTGTCTCGCTTTTCTGTGATTTGTTCACTGTGTAGGCTATGCTTGTGTCAAGCACAACACAACACAACACAACAACCAACCAACTCACACACACTCTCTCTATCAATCAAGGTTTGAGTGTACTCACCCCCCCTTCGCTTGGGGAAGCCTTGCTGAAAGTCTTGTTGTGCCAGTAGCCGTATGCTTGTGCACCCTGGCAATGTACAACACACTTATTGCTCACAAACAAATCTGTCCACTGTCTATCCACCTTGTGACGTCAAAACAGAAAAATACAAAAAGATTTTCAATGAGCTTCCTTGGGCTGAACCCAATGTGTCACTGTTCTCTTTTCTCGCAAAGAGTGTCTTTTTGTTTGCAAGAACGAGTGTTGTCGTTCCTTTCTGTGTGTGGTGGAGTGGTTTGTGAGTATTGCGTGTGTGTGTATGTGTGTGTGTGTAGCGAGTGCTGCTGACTCTTCGTACACTTAACACTGATGTCTTGGGAGCTGCTCGGTTTCCGAGTTCTTGTCCTTGTTGACCTATTCGACACCACACAACACGTTTGTAGTGCTTATGTGTGATGTGAGGTGTGTGTTTTGTTTGTTTCTGACGAGAATAAAATTCCGTCCAAAAACACCCTCCGTTATGGCTCTCTTGTGTTTGTTTTACCCGTAATTCCCTTGGCCTATGTCTTGTCTGACTGGCCTACCACCCCCTTAAGAGATGGCCACCACTATTGGTGTAGGATGTGTGTTGTTTTCACAAACAGGTTTTATGCCAAATGAATAGGTTTGTATGTATGTGTGTGTCTGTCTGTTTGCCTCTGACTTTTCACACTTACTCACGTCTTGCTGACGTTTATGTGTGCTAAACTCTTGTGGCAGTTCAGACTGAAGTTTGAGTGTGTGTGTCTGTGTGTGTCTCCTCGTGAGGAGTCTGTATAGGGTTAAGTGTAGGAATGTCGACAGCTAACAGACAGCAATCTTTTATGCTTTTCACTTGCTGTGTGTGTGTCTGTAAATCACTCCTCTGACTCGACAATGTGTCGACAGTCAATTCAGTGAACACTGGTGTGTTGCTGCCTCACTGAATACACTTTTCCTACCTCCCTACACTCTGTACACACACTTTGGAGGGTTCAAAATTGCACACACAACGAGTGTCTTGCCGTGCCGCTTTATGGGCCTCTGTGCTAGATTTCACTGTTGTTTTTGTGCACTGCAACCTCCCAACACCTCTCCAACTCCTTTCCTACACTCCTCCACTACCTTTCCTTCTTCCTTTGCTTGGGGGAGTGGCTTTTTTCAAATTTGCGTTGGAAAATTTGGAGGATAGAAAAATCTAGGCTGGGACTCCACTTTTGTCGGTTATAATCAAAAGATATTATTTAATGATGGCCGGGGTATTTATCCTTCCAAATTCCAAAACAACTCTGAAAATAACCTAATCTTCCTCCTCACAAAAGCGAGGAAACCAGTATGGCGGAAAATGTAGGAGACTGTCAGAGCCAAGCAACAAAAAGGAAACAGAGAGGCATTTCCCATGTGTCACCCCTAACGATAATATTAGTCCTTTTAAAAAGTAGCAGTGCCGGATACTTGACTTAATATTATCGTTTTCAACCTGCTCAAAAGTATACATATGTAAGTTCTCCTATGGGCGAGTGGTCGTTAGCATAATAAACATAGATCCGTTAAAATTTATCATGTGAAAATTGTACACTTGAAACTATAAGTTAAAACATTTAATTTAATGAAAGAATCATTGAAAAATAGTAAAAACTGACTTCAAACCAATTGATTTCCCGTCGCCCACCGCTTTTTCCCAACTAATTTGGGCACCCCCCACCGGAAAAAACTTGCCACCTTGCCACCTGAAAAAATGGTGCTTGTGATGACCGAAAATCAGAGTCAGTTTTCATATGTTCCCCGGTATGCTCTTCAATAAATTTTTGTATAATATCTTTCTCTGTATGCTTATAATTAAATGTACAAAGTTTTTTTACAAAAAGGTAACCTTAAGCCTGCAAACAAACCGGCCAAAGTCAGCAAAAGTAGGACATAAGGCACTCACTCAAATTTTTTTTTTTTTAAATACAAGGCCGGCACTAGTACAGAAAGTGAAGGAAATCAAAGAGACTATTTAATAAAAACATTTTGTGCAGAAAGTGCAGAAAAAAATTGAAAATCTGTAAAGATTTTAATTACGATTTTTTTAGCCTGTCTGGAGCCCAGAACAGATCACCAACAGCAGGGTTACAAAGAAAGGAGCAGGAGTTGAACATATGCAAAACAAAGACCATGTGATTGTGAATAGATTCAGCACATTACATTCCCAGAAAAGCACACACAACACATATAGGAGCGATACAGGACAGGAGCAAAAAAGTGCTTCAGGGAAGAAAGCAGAACACATGCTACAGATAAGTTTGCAACACACCATTTTGCAGACAGCATGGGCACAACGTTTGGAACGACTGTACAAGACCACGGGACGTGAAAGTATGCATGAGAAATACACAGAAAAAAAACACAAAACCCTCTCTAGACACGACTTTTACCAATCACGACCCCGCAAAAATCGTCAAATAAAAAAAAATTAGTGCGGCCTTCACTTCAAAGGCTACGTATGTCGATAGGCCTGTCTGATCAAATATTTTTTGGAAATTTTCCTGGTTTCCTCTCCGGGAATTGGCATGGTCTTGTCAAATATTGCCACAGAAATTTCACGGGCCGCGCCACCAAAATCATGTCGGAGGTCAAGTGCATGACAGCAGGTAAATGTTCAAACCACATCGTTTCAAGCAAAAGCAAGCATGACACAAGTGTTTTTTTTTGTAGGCATCACCCCCCCCGGATAGCCGGTAAAAAGTACCTTTTCCTGGTGACAGGTGCACCAGCTTGTTTTTTCAGTATTATTTGTCCGGATTGGACCTGATGCCATTTTATTCCTGGTCTGTTGCCGTTTTCCTTTTCGGCTTCACTGAGCTAATATAACGAGACATCATTCTCATCTTTTGAGGACTGTGTTTGGTTGTATTACCGACTTTCTACGAGCTATCATTGGGGGCATTACATTTGGAGTCCACATCACTAGGGTGATTTCTTTCTGCTTTGCCACACAGGCAACAGAGTGAATTTTCACTGACCTGTCTCACACGGGGACGTAAGACGAAAACAAATACTCCAACACAGCTCCTTCATAACTCTTTCACAAAACAAATAATTTGATTGGTCTCAAGCAGGTGTCTCGTACCCTCTAGCCCAATCCATATCTGTGTGCTCACAAGGAGACATCAGATACAAACTCTCTGTCGTTCTTGCTGTTCTGACACAGAGACCAAGAAAAAGGAGGTGGACAGAAGAGTGAAGGAACACACACAAAACACAAACAAGCATAGGGACAGGAGCACAACACTCTACCCTTCTAGTTTGTGCATTTATCTGCATTATCTCACACATACAACTAAACATTCGACAATCTTGGGGGTATCCCTTTTTCCGAAATTTTCGATGAAGTATATGGATTTTTTTGAAAACGTGTGGAAATGAAAGGAAATGAATTCCCTGATTGCAGAACATATAAAAATAATATTAAAATATGTTTTTATTAATTGTAATACACTTTAACTTCATCTTCAGAGGTGGGCAGGAACCGGTCCGACACGGTAATTTTTCTACTTTTTCATAGTCCCGGCTACCATGAATCTATGATGATAACAATGCCGAACATGCAGAATTTGCTTTTACTGTTTATTCTTGCTTATATTAAGCATTTTACTATATTAAGACATGGTTTTACCTTCAAAAAATTCTGTTTGCCCGCTGTGACGTACGCTGGTACGTAGAGGGGGGAGGGGGGGGGGTGGGGGGGGGGGGGATGGGTCGGAGGGAGGACGCTTCACATCAGATTCTGGTGCATTATCAGAGTTAAACAAATTTCTAATTTCAGTTTTTAGAAGAAGCGTTACAGTTGCAGTTGCCCTAGACAAAAACCATTATGAAAAAAGTCGGACCCAGAAAAATTCCTTCAAAAAAAATAATCACATACGACCACGTCCACGTCCACGTCCACGTCCACGTCCACCCGCAGCACGACATGCGCGGCGACGTCCGCGCAAACGGATTCCTGAGTTACGCATTCTCCAACTTGCGTCGGAGCGATCTGAACCATCTACAATATGGATAGCATCATGTTAAGGAGGAGGAGGAGAAGAAGAAGAAGAAGAAGAAGAAGAAGAAGAAGAAGAAGAAGAAGAAGAAGAAGAAGGAGAAGAAGAAAACTAATACCATGCTTTTCTTCTCTGAACCAGAAGATCGATCAGACGATGAGTCAGTTGATGAACTGGAAGATGAAGTATCAGATAAGTCATCCTCTGAATCTGCCACTGGTTCTGCAGGCTGAGCAGCACCAAGCTCTTCTTCCTCAGGGAACCCACAGTCGCATCGTTCGAAATGGTTCCACGCTTGTTCAATAAGCTCTGCCTTCTTGAACTGTTTCCGATCGGAGTTTTGCGTTGCAACACCATGCATTCTCATCCATGATTTCAATTCGCTAACTACCATCTGCTTGGACGCAAATTGCTTTTTTTCCTCTGACGATCTTAGCAACGTGAGAATTTTCCGCCAAGGCTCAGAAGCATTTCCAAATGCTAAATCCTGCTCCTGTTTTTCTTCGCTAGTAAGCTGTCTTGCACCACGCCATCTCGGGTGAGCTGGAGGACGTCCTTCATTAACAAAATAAGTGCGTGGTAAGGACAGCAGCTCTTCATCGGTCAAACGCGTAAGTGCGTTCATTTTCTCCTGTCGTTCTTGAGGCAACTCCATCCAATTTACAGGTAGCTCGTCGATCAATCGAAATTCTGCTCTCCATTCCTTGCCTTTTGCATCGACACAGGACATATGAGCAGGACGGCCGGGCAGGCCGCCTTCGAAGTAATCTCCATCCACCTCTACTCTGGTCAAATTTCCACCTGCTAACATTTCCTCCACATGTGCTCGCTCATCCGGCCCTAGGTATTTAGTAGCCAAAGCACGAATATCCTTCTTCAGGCGCGGATTGACGAAGTAGCCGACTGGAAGCTTGGGAGGCATGTCGGTCGCTGTCATAAATAGAGAGAGAGAGAGATAGATAGATAGATAGAACGAGAGAAAGAGAGAGAGAGAGAGAGAGAGAGAGAGAGCGAGAGAGAAAGAGAAAGATAGATAATATTATTACCGGGGCGTCCGATAAACAAATTGATCGGTTCTCCTCTGGGATCATCACGCACTCCATGAAAATCCTGTGCGTCTCCCCAAGTAGCGATCTCTGCAGTCGGCAAAGCGTCAGGATCTTTCTTGGTGATTCTATATGCCAAGGGTTTGTTGTAGTTTTTGAAACTCTTGTTCATACACGGGCTAAAATGAGTCATCCAGTCGTAGTTACATCCGAGAACAACCAGCACATGCCTCTTCTTGTGCTGCTTCTTGAATGCAAGAATGAGCTTTAATAACGCTTGAGCGATGTTAGCTGTCAGGAAGGTGCTCTTCCACCCGATATCCATAACTCGAAATTCCTGATCATCTCCATCGTGCCCGTGCCCTGGTGGCTTGCGATGTGACTCTACTTGGGAACGGATTCCTCTGTCAACGACATTGAGCCCAAGGAAACCCAGCATCACCCACGCGGTGTTATCACCAGCTCCGTCCCACTCAAGATATAATTTCCACGCTTGCATTGTGCGAGGGTTCCAAAGTTGCCAATGTAAAAGTGCGGCAAGCATAGTAATGTTGCTGTTCGCGCCGTGTTCTACCGCGCCTTCAAGGTACGTCAGAATAAAATGCGTATCGGTAGTGTAGCAGGTATTGATTCCAACGCAAAGGCGAAACACAATTTTTCCTTTGAAATCTTTCGCGGCGCGGCGGCAAGATGGGATCTTCACTGGCGGTTTCATATCGGCTGATATGACTGTGGCAGCAAAATCTGCTGGTGCTGCCTTCTTGCGCTGCATGCTGGCAACGCGGCACGCCCTGTGAATTTTGTGATGAAGCCTGCTACGGCGACGCCATTCTTGAGCTTCTACTTCAGTCCTGAAACCGTTAGAATGATCAGCAGCAAGCTCTGTGCAGATATCGCATTTTGAGAAATCTCCTTCTGCAAAACAAACCTGTAATAAGTAATGATAACGAAAATATGCATAATACCTCTGACAAACTTGACGTGCGGAAAATCCATGCGCCAAACTTTGTTGATCGTATTGTCTGTCGGAGGATTATTTGGATCAACTCGTTTCGAACAACCAAACCGAAGGCACATATCTTTCCAATTCTCGCGAACATAGTTTTGGACTCCTGCGTCCTGAGCCATTTCTTGCATCCTCCATATTCCGTCGCTGCATATCTCCGGGTAACTCTCCATGAACTTCTCGCAGAGTAATACTGCTACCACATCTTCTGTTTCAGGAACGGTTGAGTAGCTTTTTGTCAAAACCTTCGTGTTATTTGCAAGAAGTTTGTGTGCTCTTGACAAAACTTTATCACCGATCCCGTAGATACGCTGCCAGGCTACTTTGCACACAGCCTCCGTTAAATACATATACTGAAACGATCCAGTTTTTGTTTGAAACGATTCAAGCTGCGAAGCTGCCCAAGAATAAAGCTCACTGAGAGACGATGACGCATTCTTCGCTCTCGTGTAAAGCACATCACGCGTGTCGATAAATGAATAACACTTCCACTTTTTGCAGCAGACAGACTTAACTTCCCTGTCCAAGTCGGCGAAGGTAATCCCCAACAGTTTTTGGAGCGCAGACGGTCTCTGAAGCTTCACTGCACCTTTCGTGCGACTTTTCATCGTGTAGGGGCGCGTTGGATTCTTACGTGGTCTGCTGTAAGGAATTGGTGATAATCTCATGATGTTATACAACAGCTCATTCGATTCCATAAGCTCGTCGAAGTTCAATCGAAGCTCGTTGGATAATTCCGCATCGTCCACGCCGACCAGAGGAGGAAGCAATCCAGGGTTGATAGATGCAGCATCACCGTTTGAATCCGTATCTGAACACTCTTCGTCGACGTTCTACGCAAACAAGATCGCTTATGAACATTAACCAGCATGAACATAGACAGGTAGAGAAAACAAATTACCATGGAGCCAGTAGGAAGATATAGTCTAGAGCTGCTGCAGCTACTAACATCATATCCTGTAGTGACAGTAGAACTGTCTGACTGTTTCCAGCTGTCGAGGTTAGCATCAACGTCAGGAACACCGGCCTGTAAAAAAGAATCTTCTCAGTAATAATTTTCATTTATTTATTTTTTTCCTGTGCATCACTCAAGCTTGATTTTTCTGTGATGACTGTAATGTCCGAGCTTTCCCTGGGCAGAAGCGTGCGGCGACTATCTGAAATTGAGGACACGCTGTCGAGAAGCTTCCTCTTTTTTTCCGGCGGAATAGATGATGACCTGGAGAGCGGATGCTTTCCATCAGAACTAATACTGCTGACCGACGCTAAAAGTTCAACCTTTGCTTCATGAAGCAAGGAAATTGACTTAAGTGGAAGCGGATGTTCTTTCTCAGGAACGATGAAACATACATGACCAATGTCAGTCTCGAACAGGAAAACTGGGATTTTAGCTCCTTCCTTGGCAGCCTCTTTCAACCAGACCGGATGTGCATCGCTTGGCAGCGTAGCTATCTCTATTAGGCGCATAGCTGAGCAAAATCTCTTGATCTTTCGATATTGCGGTGTTGACAGTCACAATAGGAGTACCCTTGCTGACCTGACATTATTTACAACAATATTTATAGAAAAAATACAACACACGTAACAAAAACTTACATTGCATGGATGTATGTAACAACTGACATAGTTTACCTTCGCGTTCGGTCGGCAAGTGTCCTCGTCGAGCTTGTTGAACCCTTGCGATGAAGAGTTGATGAGATGCATTGCATTCCTGCTCGATTCGTTAATGAATTTAATTGGATGCATCCCTGTTTGCAGGGAACTCCCAATTTTCATAGTGAAATGATTAAGCTAGGTCGTGCAATGTTAGGAAATGACATTTATAGCTTCAACAAACACGTTGCAGCAGAAACATGCAAGGGATGACATGAGTTGAGAGTACGTACTAGGAAGGAAATGCAAAATCATGCCGGTCGGTTTTCACAAACTTTTGTGCAGAGTTTTTTCCATAGATTGTTGTGTA